>JAVFBZ010114521.1:6745-18134 GCA_032466195.1 Katharina tunicata | reverse complement strand
AATGTAGCCCACCATCCCACCTACAGGTACCCCATAATGTAGCCCACCATCCCACCTACAGGTACCCTAGAATGTAGCCCACCATCCCACCTACAGGTACCCCAGAATGTAGCCCACCATCCCACCTACAGGTACCCCAGAATGTAGCCCACCATCCCACCTACAGGTACCCCATAATGTAGCCCACCATCCCACCTACAGGTACCCTAGAATGTAGCCCACCATCCCACCTACAGGTACCACAGAATGTAGCCCACCATCCCACCTACAGGTACCCCATAATGTAGCCCACCATCCCACCTACAGGTACCCCAGAATGTAGCCTACCATCCCACCTACAGGTACCCCATAATGTAGCCTATCATCCCACCTACAGGTACCCTAGAATGTAGCCTACCATCCCACCTACAGGTACCCCAGAATGTAGCCTACCATCCCACCTACAGGTACCCCAGAATATAGCCTATCATCCCACCTACAGGTACCCCATAATGTAGCCTACCATCCCACCTACAGGTACACGTACCCCAGAATGTAACTCACCTCACTAATGAGATGGACGTATAGGTGCTAAAGCTTTCTTGGTCAGTCTACAATGTACATGTACCTAAACCAATAATCTAGTGTACACAATTATGTTGCACAGGTCTTTTAATAATGTACTAAAGTATGATTTTGACAAAACAAAATTAAATCTAGATTCCTGATACAGGAAACTTTTAGTTAACACTGGGTATATCTTATTAATATGATGAAAAGTCTATTTAATTAACTGCAATTATGACATAATTGAACGATACTTACGCTATCACCCAAGGATGTCGGTGAATTTCTTCTAACTGTTGAAATAAATATGTATTGTAAGTTATAATCATAAATGTTGTTATCATATGATATACAAAGAACTAATACTGCTGTACAGAATTTTGTCTTCTTCTTCAAGTGTAATATGTTAAACAGGGATCATTCTGTTTTAAAGCTGAAATGATACAGCCTTTGATAGGTAGCATAAATCAGAATGGTGTATAGTCTTTTCTTGATGCTATTGTTCGGCAAATTTCTCTTACAAGTCCTGGTAAACAGTCTTTTCATGTCTCTTTTTGAGCAATGAATTATAAATATCTATAATATATTGTTTGGTCAAGAGTAATCACACTGGCTTAGGGATATCTACTAATTTAAACCCATATATCAACTTATGTTCTAGGTATTGGTGAACCTTATTTGTGGGAATTACAATGTATGACATTCATTCCCTGGAAGGTGTGTGAATAAACCAGCTTTACTGAATATTTCCCAAAACTAATTTTAGGAAATTCACATGTACCATGCAATTTTTAATATTTTTGAGTGTGTAGGGTTGTTATAAATTCTAATACAGATGAGCTTTCATGATTTACCACACAAAATATGAGTTACATTAAAGCATTGAGCTTACTGTTAATCTTTTATCCGGGTCGACTTCTATCATCCCCCGAAGTAAATCTTGGCAGTCAGGCGGAACAAAATGAGGAATGTGAAATACTCCCTTCTTGACTTTCTCTAATAGCTGCCTCAGGTTATCATCGTCAAATGGAAGAGCCCCCTGACAATACAAAATCATACAAAACAACAAAAGATTAGCTAATTGCTCATTTGATAAGGGTTTTACACCATTTTAAAAATTCACATCCCTCATATGGACACGTCTCACCAGACTGATTGATTGATTGATTGATTGATTGGTGTTTAATGCCAGGCTCAAAGGCATTTAACTTATCAGACGGGGGTGTATTCCAACAGAATATGTCAACTCACAACCAAAATGTGAAGTCACTTTAGTGTTAACGCTGTTGGAAAGAACATGTTCCTCCAGTGGTAAGTTTGACAGCATGAATATAATCTGGAAACATACTGCCCTTAGTCAGAGGGCAACGTCTTCCCCCAAAATGAGTGAAAAAACAACCTTAACCTTAATTCTAATACCAATGGCAAAGACATCCACACGGTGTAAAAATGCAAACTATGTGTGTTCCTGGTGCAAGGCATTTAACACTACATGTATACAAGGACGCTACATGATATAACTGTCTTTATGAGCCTTTTGAACGTATATATTTTTATTGCCCTTTTAGCCAGCGACCCAAGTTCGATTCCCGGTGGAGGCAAGCAAAATTTTCTTTCTCTACATTTATACAGAAATATATTTGTATGCTTGTTATTGTTGATGATGTAACATGGACTGAGCCCTTTGCATAGCTTTGATGGATTTTCATTTTCTGGGGATATTGAGAAGCACGGTTTCGGCATAGTTGCAAAGGACCGCTTTCAAGCAATGATTTTGTTCTGTTCCCAGGTTTTATATCCTTATGTCCATCGAAGTTTAACCTCACCGCTTTTAATATCCTATCATTATTTCATAAAATTAATTTCTATTCAAATTAGTAAATAAATATGAATCAACAAGTGTGACTCGACAGCCAGTTCAGAAATCTGGTACAAACCTAGAAATGAGTTAATGAGTTTCTGGTTAAGATGACACAAAAAACACCTACAGCTGTATTTTGCATGTTAAATTAAAAAATCCCTAAACAGAAAACACTGTAATTATGATTGACAAGAACAGGTAATAACATATCCTTCAAACCAAAAATCAATGTTCAGTAACTTAAAACGGCAACAACTCCAAAGAATGGCTTTATGTTTATGAGTATTACATAACACTTCATGTATCTCCCAGGAGCTTTAATTGAGTGGGTATAGCCGCATAGAATCAGTTACGATCTAACTGTGTTGAAGGAAGTGAGCTACAGAATTTTTTTGTGCCAGCAGGATTTTCCACAATAGTCTGCACTGAACTGCAGCCATTTTAAAGTTGAAATCACATTTTACATCAGGATTGCCTTATGACAGTAAACTTATGATAATAAACATAAGATTTTCCAAAATGACTCTTATAAATACAGATAGTCTCTTTACTTCCGAACCTTTTCACATGCTAGTATCTTTAACGGTGGAACATAAATGAAGGACAGCCCATGAATGAATACACACTCACCACTAATAATGCATACAAAATAACACCACAACTCCAAACATCAGCCCTTCGACCATCATACTTTTCACCCTGCAAATCAGAAAACATAAAATTGAGTATTCATGAAACAGTGCACACAGCAAACACCTAAAATACTCCATATTTAACTCATTTGTGTATGATCTAAAACGACATATTCTTCATGTTGTTATATATTAATTAGGGATATTAAAACAGATAAATCATCTCATGATCGAGATCAATTCTCATAGACAAGGTACTCAATTCTCATAGACAAGGTACTCGATTCTCATAGACAAGGTACTCAATTCTCATAGACAAGGTACTCAATTAACATGGACATGCTGCTTCCACAACAACATATAGTTTCTCATTATCTATAACTAATTTCAATAATAACATATGATAATAGCTATCAATACTTGATTGATTAGAATTTTTACACCGTACTGAAGTTTATTTCACTTATATGATGATGTGTCAGCCCAATGGGTGGAGGAAATCGCCCTAAGCAACGCCAGCAACAATTTTAAGAAGAAGCCACAACACATTTACAAAACACCACAACAAATAGACTTCCTAATGCCCCTTAGCTCAGTGAGCACCAGGGCACAGGAGACTCCCACACAACCATTCGCTAGCTAGCCAACATGTAACAATAAATCCTTTGCTTATTTTATATGATTTTCAGGTGGTTCAGGTCAGGTCATTTGACTTAATTGAGAGTGTGCCTGTCCTATTAGTGAAATAGGTCACTAGTAACACAATAGGTTAATAAACAATTTCTGAAGGGGGGCCTCTAGTATAAAAAGCGAATTGCAGCGTCAAGATGAAGGATGATTTCATGAGAGTATCCGTTGTCCATCATGTTGTCTAGAGCCTAAATATAATACACAGTTAAAACTATCACATCAAACAGAGAAAACATTCAATTATAAACAAAATATAGCCAAACAGGAAACAAAAAAGAGAAATATCTCACAAACTGAAATCATAAAGAAAGATGCACGGAAATAAAAACACAACAATACACATTTAAAGAAAACATCTGTGACATAATACTGAAGGGTTGTGGCCCAAGATTGAATTACTTTGTGTCAATTGCTTTTTCTTCTGTTATAACCTTACAAGAAACATTTCATTTGACACTACAAAGGTGTGACATAATTCAATGTATTTAATAAGCTTTTGTTTAGAATAAAATCATGCTGGTCAGAACTCGCCTCTATTGATTTTTTTCCAGAAAATTGGGAAAATGGGGTTTATACAGTTTTAATAAATATAAATAATGAAAAAAAAAGCATAACATGTATGCTGTGAAGTTTGAACACTATTTATACTGTTCTCTGGATGATATGGCTGAAATGATAACCAATTCAAAGCTTATCATCCCTGCTACAACTCACTCCAGCAATATTAAATGGTAACTTCACAGCATAAGGCCCTATATTTATTTTAACCAATTATTGTACACACTCAAATTAAAAAGAAAGCTGTTCTTTCCTTAGGCACAACACAGGCCAGAGAAATCAGTTTTCCAAAAAATTTCATGTTTTAAAAAGCTTATTTCTGTAGAAATGTTTTTCTCAATAAACTTGTTTTGTTTTATGAAATAACAGTAGTAATATATTTTATAAATATTTATTTCAATCTTCACAGTTGGACAAAATTTATCGCTTTTTAGTTGATATACCCGTTACATGTAAATAATAAAAAGTGTGTAAGACACTGAAGCTTGAATACCATTGATATTGTCAACAGTGCAAGAGATAACCCATTGACACTATGAGGGAAACTGAAATTCCCGCCGTAAACCGTTCCCATACATTGCTATTACTAGCTTATATAAACTGTGTGTCTCATTGTACTCTCTGCATTAGCCCTACACCTGATGATGAAGAAAGTTAATATTCGAAAGCTTGCCAAAATATATTGCCACAATGTATAAAGTCTTGTTTGTTGTCATCTGGTTATTGAGTTTAATAAAACCTCTCCTTAATCCAGTTTATTTAAAAGACAATCTACACCAAAAAGTGAAAAATACAATATATAATCATTATATATTTAATTTTTTGAAGATTTACCACAATAATACTCAGTATAAATCTGATTATTAAAATTACAAAAACCTATTTAAGTGACACTTAATAAACAGTCTGTTACGACGAACCGAAGGAGAAAAATGTGACGAAAACGAAAATAAAAAAAAGAGAAAACTTCAACATGATGACACAAATGTTACAAAAAAAAAAAAAAAAATACAATAAATGAAATTAGAAACAAATTAAAAATCATAAATTGCACAACAAAAATAGGGACAAATCTTCTTACCCTGATAACTTCTGGACAAGCATAATGAGGTGACCTGACAAACACCATATAATCATTATACAGTTTCATATACAGGTATTGTGTTCATTTATTTGCAGGTGCAATTAATCATCCTTTTTAACAGAATTTCTACCTTTATGGTTGATGTTGTATAGAAATCGTGCAATTGTAACTTTGTTTATTGGTGAAACTTTGCAAGAAATAGCTGACTTTGTGAAAACCCTTTTTTTCAAAGTTTCAAAATTAAAAAGAGGAAACATCAAATATAATTTCTTCTACTTTATAAAGTGTTTATCATACTGATTTTTTTTTTAAATTTCAGCTGACTTATCACTTAGACTATTTTATTATCATATTACATGACTTCCAACTTTCTATTTTATTCCCATCATGTTCTGTCCTGTAGATATTTAATTTAATTAAAGGAAGATAGTAATTTAACTTATCAATTTAATTTTATATCATTCTGTATTTGTGTACCTAGTTAATGTTGTTACCAGAACAATTTAGTTTTATTATAGGTTAGTATAAGCCTAGTATCTGAGTATATTTTAATAAGTTCAATTGCTAAAGTCAGATTCAACTAATTTGTTACACAAAGTTCCTCATCTTACCCATGATGCTACTGAATTACATAAAACTTTGTTGTTACTTGTATTTTCGGTTTAAATGTTTTTCCTGCTTACATATTTTTTTCTGTTAAGTCCAATGAAAAAATGTTTGCTGACATCAATAAAGTTCAATTGACTTTTACAACTTACCCACAACTAGTTTCCAGCATAGATCCTTCAACTTGAAGTGAAGCCATACCAAAGTCAGCCACACGTATATTATTTTTGTCATCTAATAAAAGATTCTCAGGTTTTAGATCCCTATGACTGAAAAAAAAAACACAACAAAAGACAATATTACATCTGCTGACAGCTTTATTCAGCATTTGAAAGACAGGGTAACTTACCAAGACAGGGTCATTTTCAGAAATAAAGAATGTCAACTTCTGTTAGTATTTTCACCATCTTTTTTCTTCATTTACTTCAACCAATAAATTCAATAAATGATTATCTTTCTCACTTTTCATTATAACTACATTTTAAAGTTTGCGTGAATTTCAATCTTAAAATAATTAAAGAAAAAAAAATCAATCTTAAAATTATCCACTTGTATTTCCTTGTTTGTTTGAGGTTTTATGTCATACTTAAGGTCATGTGACCGTGTACCAGCCCAATGGGTGAAGAAACCATCCCTTAACAGCACTGGGAACAAACAATGCAACTCAAAACAGGATGCCACTAGGAAACAATCTTCATGATCCTTCAAAGCTTAAGAGCACAGAAGGGTGGACAAACCACCAGTCCATTTCATTGTAAATGTTTTTTATATCTTAATGGGCTCTGCTGTGAACTTTTTTGATGCATTTAATACTTACCATATATTATGACTATGACAGAAATCGAGTGCAGATATGATTTGACGGAAGAATCTTCTAGCTTCTTTAGGAGTTAATCTACCTTTCTTCACAAGGTAATCAAATAACTCCCCCCCTGAGACATGTTCTAATACCAAATACCTGAAAACAGAATTGATTACAACAAATGGTGTTTTGTGTGCATAGCTATGTTATTTTAACTCTTTTTTTTTTCTTGAGCTATTATGGTGATTATGATAACTCTGAAGAGCAACAAGGTACATGGCATGGTTGATTGATTGATTGATTTACTGGTGTTTAGTGCAGTGCTCAAGGGTACATGTATTTCAGTTATACATGTATGACGGCGATGTATTCCAACAGTAGGCATCCACTCTTAACACAACCATAAAACGTGTAGTCACTTAAATGTTTTTGCTGTTGGAAAGATACTTTTCCTCCAGTATGACAGAATTAATATAATCTGGAAACATACTGCCCATAGCCAGGGGGCCAATGGGTGAAAGAAACCCCCCTAAACAACGATGGCAACACAGAGGACACCGCAATACATCTGAAGAACAAAAAAGCAGGACACAACAACAAATCAGCTTCCTGATGCCCCTTAGATCGAGATAGCACCAAGGCACTGTGGGCTCTCACCCAACACCCAGCTATCAAAACATGGACAATTACAGAAAGGGTTTTAGTACAAAAAATAACCATAACAAAAATGGACAGCAATAATACATTAAATTTAATTTTAAAGCAAATGAATGTTTTAAGTTGGATCCAAAATGTCTTGTTTATGGTCTACATCTGTTCTACTACGCGGTGGAAAAAGTATAGCACTCAGAATGTAAAAGAAACTTACATTATCAATACAAAGTAAATACCTGAATACAAACAGGACACCATGAGGCCATATCTTTTATACAGTCCACAATATGCCACTACATTTTTATGAACATTATATTAAACATATGCTCCTAAATTTCAGATAAAAAATAAATAAATAGAAAAACTCTGTAGATTTGGTGTTTATTTCAACACAATATACAACTAATTCTTATCAATTATTCTGAAAACCACATAGGTATAATGAACTTCGTCTTCTTGTGACAATTAAGTGTCGCCAAGTACACGGCGACAAGTACATATAAACTGTTAAAATATCATTACATGAAATACATAAATTCATACTTACAAATACTTTTTATTTTCATAAACATCATATAGACCAAGAACATGGGGATGCTCTATCAACTTCATTATAGCTATTTCCCTTTCAACCTGAAAAAATAAATAAACAAAAAATGTATACCTTTACCAAAATCACAGTTATGAAAACAAAAATGTCTCTAAAAGAATGCCAAATGATTTCAAAGAGTCTTCTGTCCCGATAAAAAAAAAAACAACTACTTCACATTTTGTTTAATTACAAGTCTGATGGTAGAAGTGAGAAGTAATAGTAAGTAAGCCTATACAGGTACATGTGTTCATGCTATGATTTGATACTAGAGTGCAGTTCATTATGTAAAAGGGTTCAAATATAATCATTATTATTTTTGCTGTTATAGTTATCATGTAATGGGGCTCATACATTATTATATTTAATGCTCATATAGTCATCACATACTCCAGCTCGTGCATGTACATTATTATAATTGTTCATAAAGTCATCATTTAATAGGCCTCATACATTATGCAATCAGGCGCATACATTATCATTATTAATATTATTATTATAACTCATTAAAGGGCTCAATCTTTATTATTTTTATTGCCCATATAGACATTATGCAAGCAGGCACATACATTATTATTATTATTATTATTATAACTCATAAGACATTATGTAATAGGGCTTATACATTATTATTTCTCATTTATTATTCATATAGGATGAAATATCAAGATTTCCATCACTGATAAAACTATAAGTCATATTTCACTAAGGTGAAATAACGTTTTTGTTTTTATACTTTGTTATTACATTTCGAAAAGTATGGGGTCAACGGCCAACATGTACATTGCTATTATGACGTTGCAGGAAGATGCCCTTTCTCTTCAGCATGCAACAAAATGACGTCAAGTATTACTCTATAATCTAATAGTGTCATTCCAAACTCACATAGTTTTTTTAATTTTCTATGAATATTAAAAAAAAAGTGATATTTTATTAGTTTTTTTTTTGTCGATATAAATAAGAAAAAGAATATTACATATAGAACTTTGAATACCATTATATTTCTTATGTGAATTGTGGAACTTCGTGGTCTTGTGGGTTATCATTTCCACCACTCACTGGAGCAATATTAATGGTATTCAAACTTATCTGTGTAATATCCTCTATATAGTCACTACATGTATGTGATACAGCTCATATATTATTACTATTGCTCATTTAAATTTGATCTGAATAAATTTGAGACTGAAGAAAAAAAATGTGTTTGTTTGCTTGTTTGATTTGGATTTTTAAGGTTATTTCACTCATATGATGGCATGCCAGCCCAATTGATGAAGGAAACATCCTGAAACGATGCTGGCAACAAACAAGAAGCCACAATACATTTACAGGACAAAAAGCAGGACACCACAACTTCTAGCCTTCCTATTAATGCCCGTTAGCTCAGAGACACCAGAGCACGGGAAAGTTTTAGAATAACAGCACAGTATAAACCATTGTTATCTGGGCAGGCATTACAAAATGTGACCTACAGTGGA
The DNA here is from genome assembly GCA_032466195.1 of Katharina tunicata. Lineage (NCBI taxonomy): Eukaryota > Metazoa > Mollusca > Polyplacophora > Chitonida > Mopaliidae > Katharina > Katharina tunicata. The sequence continues at coordinate 8,634 of JAVFBZ010114521.1, read as the reverse complement.
GGTTGAAATGTATGTTTGTTTGTTTGTTTGATTAGGGGTTTATGCTGAACTCAAGGTTATTTCACTTCATATGACGGCGTGCCAGCTCAATCGGAGAAGGAAACCACCGTTAAACAACGCTGGCAACATGCAACACAGGACAAAACATTAACATAACGTTAACAAAACAGGACACCACAACAAATAGGCATCCTGTGCCCCAAATCTTAGAAAGCACCAGGGCACTGGAGGCTCCTACCCAACCACCCACGAGGTTCAAATGAAGTAAACACATCAATGACATCAGAAATGTACCCTGGAGAGATTATTTTAATTCATGATTACAATGCATCCTTACCCGTTTCTCTACATTACTGAGGTGTAAACTATCACATACATACAATGTACATCAATAAATTGTGTCACAGAAAATGTTGTGAACATATAATAAAATTGATACATGTAAATCAAGCATGTACATGTGGAGTGCACTTCTTTTGTAAGATCAAAATCAATGATTGTATAAATGTGATACCACAGATGGCATCACCAGTCATGCTGAAAGACCATACATGTTACAACCATCAAGATCAACACAACAGCTGTGCAATGCATTTATCAGATTATATAGTGTTAATTATATTCATGAACCAATATGTATTACAGTGGAACTTGGTTACCACCTGGGGCACGATACAGCCAGGCTTTATATATGGATGGAGTTCTATGAAATCTCTCTGTTCCACAATGATTTAATATAGAAGGTAAAACTAGACATAGTTTTCCTTACAATAAGACCACCGACTGGAGTTATATTATAAACAGTAAAGGTCTCCTGATTCTGTCTGTACAGAGTTCTACTGGAATAGGAGTCATATGGACCTTGGCCTTCGGCCTCAGCCTTTATAAACTTCTGTAGTTCTGAAAAGGTCATAACTGTTTAATATTGTACAGCATGGTAGTATTTATGAGGATTATAACTAATCATATTAATATGATTGTGTCATACCACCAGTAAGACAACGGCTACCGCTGCCTAAAAGGGATACAAGTTATTATCTTGTCGAGTTATTGCTTACACAACATTTATTTTTTACATAAAAAGTTCTGAAATGAATGATCTAGATTAGACACATGTTTTTGCTTTATGTTATGAATCGTTAACTTTTAGAAGGATCCAGATGTACGAAAATTTGTATATATATCTACTCAAAGATGTGTTCCGTGAAAGCAAGAACCATTCTATCACTCTTCACCATATGGAAGTGTAAGCATAAAGACCAACATATATACATGTACATTCAGACAATTTATCTTTAACCCAACCCCCAGAAATATGGTAGCTGATATATCTCTGATATTGAAAGTGTCAAAAGAAAAGATCCAAATAAACATGTGAGATAAGTGAATCAGGTACATCATGGCTTTTCCTGGAAATGTTTGAGATCTTACTAAGTAGACAGGAACAGTTTATCATAGATAGTCGGACAGATTAACCAAAAAACTCAAAAACAAGTCTTATAAAGTATGTACGTAACATCTTCTATTTTTTTAACTGTACAAAAAAACTGGCTCTAACATAGTGGCAACATCTAAATGACTTTACACATGTTGTTACGCACTCAACTCTGCTGATGTCATGAATAGCAAAAGTCCACAGTATGTTTTACTGAGAGTGGTACAAACAAAACATCAGTATTAATTTCAATAAAAACAGGGATTAGATATTTTCCCAGGTAATCCTGCAGTCATAGTATGTAAGCAAACTAATCAAAAACCAATCATAATGCCTCAGACAGACATGAGTTATATTTTTAATAAATGGTTTGTTTGATTAATGTACTTAAAGGTATTTCATTTATATGACGACAGACTCTCCACTTCCCAATCTACTATACTCAACTGAAGTT
>JAVFBZ010114428.1:2832-24702 GCA_032466195.1 Katharina tunicata | reverse complement strand
TTTTTTTTTTGTCAACGAGGGAAGCAAGATGGCAAACAAATTCAAATATCTCCCTCAATAAATAGAATTATTTTTTAAAATGACTGCCGCAGAGCGAGTTTTTTTACACTTACGATTACTTCAAATATTATATTTTGCTAAAAACAATATGGAAAGAAATGGATAAGTAGTGCATTCGTTGTGGACATGATACTTTTAACTAGGAGCGATTTCTGAAGGTCGTTTCAACCACAGGCAATGGCTTCTCCATTGTTCCTTACTCTTTTGCTCTCTTTTTTGTAAGAAGAGAGAAATATTCTCAAATCCAACTGATCCCTTCAGGTCGTTACGTTATCCACTTCCTGTCTTTCGTTCGTTCCCGGTTTATCTTTTTTTCTCCTCTAGCATCATGGTCTATTGTGGAACTACCAATATTCAGGGCTGCTTTTATCCGTCGTGTCTCTTATATATTTCTGACAAATTCCAAATGTTTATATCCAATATTCGTTGTTCATAAAACAGTTCCTTGTTTTCTGAAGAAAAAAAGTTCATTAAATGTAGTTAAATGATGATGCTGCAGGCGTGTTCTCCGGAACGACCAGCTTTTTCAACAGCGGTGAGGTGTAAAAGGTCTTTAACTCCGCTTTCAAGTCCGAGACGTTTGGTTGCATCTTCTTCCAAGGCAGACAAGAAATCGCGCAAGGCAGACGACAAGAAATCGCGTATATACCTTCGGAGACAAGTATGGTGCGTCCATTATATATATGTGCATTTTCTGGGACGTTTCTAAGATACTATAGTTCTTTTAAAAAGAACTCTGAGCGGTGTTTTTTTTATCATTTTACCATACACTCAGAGTTCTTTCCTCGGATTCAATTTGTAGGACGAGTTTTGCGCAACGACTTAAGCATCATAGAGTCTTGTTTAGAAGCTGGGTACATACCAAAAACATGGCAATGTTACGGTTTACATATCTTGTTCTTTTACCATTTAGGTATATTGTTTAGAAACTTACCCCGTAAGATCAGACCTATTCTTTTAAAACCAGCGTCAATAGACTAAACATGTACTTTGAGAAGAATCTAAATATATACTTAAAAATACGACAAAGTGTCAGATATAAAGTACGACAGGTTAAAATATGTAGAAATAATATATTTCCCACATAAATTGGGTTAATTTGTGGAAGACTTTTTTTAGATATGAGACAAGAAGTTCCAGTTATCATTCATTACAAGTCGCACACATTAAAATTCACAGCAAATCTAACAAATGAGACAGTTTTCTTAAAACCACACCAGTAACTATATGTTAAAAGACACGTCATTGGTTGAAATGTACACTTAGCCGGTTTTGTTTTATCCAATCCGACAAGAGAAGACAAAATATGAACAGCAAATATGCGTATATACATATGGATCGAGACATATGATTGGCCAAAACCGCAAGCGTAGGACAATTTATCGAAGCGTACAATTGGCTGATTAAATCAAGAAAGCGTGTGACAGTATCCAATGGTAAGTTTACTACAACTAACGGGACATTGATATACATAAACTGAAGAAGAAAAACATGAGACAAAATGACATATATTTACAACAAAAAACAACACAAGATGGGAATAAAAACAACAGACGAGACCGTCCCAATTTGCAATGTACGAGTGAATTGTAAATCACATTATAAATGAAACTACGAAATGGTACAACCGCCCGGCCAGCTGAAATAGACCATGCTGAAAATTAAATACCCCGAAAGTATGAAACAAATATCAAGACTTCTGTTCTTTTTCATAAAACCATAATATAGCATGCACGAAAATTAATGTTGGGAGTTTTGTTACATGGTTTCATGGATTTAACAGCATATAAGTAAAATGCATGAACACAGTTTATCGATTTATAGTAAGTCGTTTGTTAGGGTATCGCCGACTTTGAAATTGTATTTGCCTGTCATGGTTCATTCTACACGGGCATAACGTTTACGAAATGTGAGATCATTTTGGGCGCCAAATTTCCAGTGTAGACTTATACAGTAAACAATACAAATTGTCATACTGTACATCAATTGGCAGATCAACCTGACCAAAATATCGTTAAATATGGCTATAAAAAATAAACCACACACTGTATATCACAAAAATACAGTTTTATGTGGTTGGATTTACAATAAAATATGCTGTGACATTAAATTGTATAACACTGCTTACGGTTTTATAATTGATTACATGTCGTTCGTTTGTCGTTGACAAATGTATTGTTGTAGTTGTATATGCTTAACACGCAGCTGATATATTCTCGCACCAGATTTGAGACATTCTTATATCTTCCATTCTTAAATCATATATCTTCTATAAATCTTTAAAGATATTCTTTAATCTTAGGGTGTGCGTTTTATACACTTCAGAGATTAACAATTATAGCTTGTGTTTAGTTTACAATTGCAAATAAACAACATAAATAAAACTTATAAAATTATATCCGTGATGTACATATTATATAGTTTTGAAACAAAAAGACGTTAACTTATGTATATAGACTTGAGACTGTCAGTAACAACACACCACGGGTAACATTCTATAAGAAAATAATTTGGTCAAACGTTGTTATCAAGAAACTTAAAATATTTGGGCCATCAAGGCTGGAGGTAAATAGGAAGCGATGCCACTAAAAAAGGGGCCAAAAAATGAGAATTAAAAAATATAGAGATCCAAATCAGCAATTCGAAAAAAAGACAAGGGATTCAAAACGACGATTTCTTAAATAGAAACATTTAAATCGGCAATAATTAAACTAGACAGACACAAATTGTGTATCTGTAGCAAATGTCAAAACAAAAAACAAAAACAACTTAACAGATTGATAATGACAATTTTTATAAAAAGAGACACTCAAATCGACACACCAAACACACAAATGTGACTCGATCATATACTTGAACGAGAAATGTCCAAAAGCGGATATTATGCAACAAGACAATTGAAAGAAGATAACCCGCTATATTCAAGTGTTATATAAGAAAACTATACTTTGTTTTAGCTAATTTAGTTTTCTCTTGTGTATTTACGTAAAGTTACTTAGAAAAAGCTCTTCAATAAACTACTCCAGCACTGAAAATATAACAGCTTATCCAGCTTTCTTGTTGTTTTCTGTTTTGTTTTGTTTATTTTCTTTATATAAAAAATACATTGACAAAAACAATACCAACGCCAGGAGAGAGGTGATCCGTGAGTGAGGAACGAAGTCTCTAATGACTAGCTTGGAAGCCCTTTGGTAATCTTTATGAGCTACATTTAATGCCCTTAGTATACTCTATAAAATGTCCTTGAGGTAAACACATGTAGTCACTAGTCAGTCACTAGATCAGAGAGAAAAATCTGCTAAAGTGGGAGCTGACGAATTCCCTTTGATACTTGTTACACAGACATCAAATCAGTTTGAATGCGGATAAGAGTATCAAAATTGCTTATTACTTAAAATTCGGTAAATAAATGCCAAATAAAATGCTGTCTTATATCCAAAATGCCTCTAACTTGTAAAGATTGAACTCTGACACTTTTTATATTATTTTAAAGCGTGGTGAAATAAGTATCAAAACAAATAGGTCATGCTAGGGAAATTGAATGGATCTCAAAATTGTGTCAGATCTACTGCATAGCAGACACGTAAAGGTTTTCCGTTTGGGGAGTACTCTCCCTTAAAAGTTGATTACGTCCCTTGAATAACGAAACTCCGGAAAGCTTACGCTTCATTTCCGTCAATGGGAGCAACTTGAAGAACAACTTGTATCAGTTTTGTAAGTTTACCTAAAATAAAAGGAAGGAGAAATTTTAATGAATGAAAAATATTTTTGATTTTTTTTTAGATAAAACTTTCAGCAAAATGAAAGATAAGCAGAAAATTGGAGATCTAGGAGTTTCTTTTTGGAGAGACAATTGATCGTGTGCCAGCCCAATGAATGAAAAACTCACACATATCGACACTGACAACGCAGAAAACGCCGCAGTTCATTTACAGTAAGAAAAACGGGACACCACAACAAATCAGCTTCAGTATGCCCTTAGCTCCGAGAAAACCAACTATAGGGCACATGAGACTCCCACCCAACCACCAGTCTTAACATGCGGGAAAAATCACCAGAAAACTTGCAACATTTTTTCTCTCTTAATTCTAAAAGATTCTCTTATTGATGTAGACGTATAAATAACGAGGAACTCGGTCAATTAGTCCAGTGATTCCAATGATTTAGCTATAACCTAAGCAGTCCAATGACCTTTCCACTGCAGACTTGAGAGAGCAGTTCTTGCTGCGAAAGCTGCGAAAGCTTGTCTAAACTAATAATCATCAAAGTTAGTACATAAACTGCTACTTGTTTTTCTTATTTTATAATTCTATGAGAAAATGTTTTGAAGCTTCCCATCAATTAATTTAAAATAAATATTTAAATTTCTCGGAAATGGCTAAACTTACCCATAAATCCCGGATGTTTCCTGTATCTGACGAAGAAGAAATAAGCGACAATTCCCAATAGAATAAATATACATCCGTAAAAGTAGGACATCTTGGGTTCTCTGATAACAGGGGCGACAACCAGGTAACATGATACAATTAACACTATTATGGGAATAGCTATATTGACCTGTAACAAAACGAGTCATAAGTGTTGAAAATATAAAAGAGCATGAAAATGGTTGGCAGCTTATTTATGTCACCCGCGACCTCCCCTTGGTAGCTGGGAGACCAACCCACATAGAGTCTCCAGCGAATTGATATGTTTGTTTGTTTGTTTGATTGGTGTTTTACGTCGTTCTTGTGGCCATTTCATTCATGTGACAGCGGGCCAGCCCAAAGGCTTAAGGAAGCCACTTTCGGTGTCGCTGGCAACAAGACAGGACAGTTACAGGACGCTACAACAAGTCCGCTTCCTGAAGCATATCGAAAAACTTCTAACTTTAATTGGGTCCGGCAGATAAACTCTATATAACTTAAAACTTTATATAACTTGTATTATAAGCCTAATTACAGATCTGGAATGAATATGTCGACTTAGTAAAGACTACTTATAAAATTAACCTGTTGTTGATGTGAAAGTAGTAACTTACCTTATATGGTCTTTGGAGATCTTTTCTTCCAAATCGTAAGACGAGTAGAGTTATGGAAGAGAAACCGTACACAATCCACGTGATAAACCCGTAGAAATCAATCAGCGTGCTAATGTCACCGGGTATCAAGAAGATTATACCAATAATTAACTGAAAAATAGATTGATTTTATGACTTATTAGTTGGTTGATTGGTTAGATGGTTGGATAGGTGGTTGGTCGTTGGTTGTTTGTTCGATTTGGTTAGATAAGTGGTTAATGTTTTGATGGTTGCTTGCTTGGTTGGCTGGTTGAATGGTCGTACAGATGGAAGCTCTTTATGTGTATCACTTTACTTACAATTTACTTTATGAAGCTAATGATCGGACCATTACGGTTTTGTGCACATGAATGTCTTGTTTATCACAGGGATCGGACGGACAGATGGACGGACGGACGATTGGTTGGCTGGTTGGTTGACTGATTGATTCGATGATCACGTACGACAATCTTCTTACTACTAAGTTACTTCTACAAGATGAACCGTCCGAGCTTTGGTGAGGATTTGAACAATGGAGTCTTAACATGGTTATAATCTCAAAGCTCGGACCTGAGGATGGTGTAATTTACGACAACTGAGCTCATAGATTACCAACTTCTGTGTTTATTGATGTTTCGCTGTCGGTACTGACGCGGTTCAAGTCAATTAAAACTGTTGGTCTATTTCACAGATTTGAAAACGGTTTGAGTACCAACACCCAAACGCTGTATTAATAACCTGAGAAGTTGTTAATCCATAAACAGTTCAGAAAAAGGTTCACTAATAAATTAAACTTTTTTTAACCAGTTTGTTTTCACTAAGGTCATATAATACTTGGGTATTGTTTCCCTAATGTTACGTAATAATAAAATGAACAACAAAGTCTGAAAAGAAACCCATAAGCCCTTTGCTAGTAGTAGATTGCAAGTGAAATTTCCAGCGGCTGCGGAGATCGAGAGTTTTTTTTTGACTTTCTGTTCCTATTTCTTACAAACATCTGCAATACGAAGTGGTCATACCAGTGAAATAATCTTCCGGATGGTTAACACTCGCAAACATAAAGAAATCTTGCTATTACCCATAAACTAAATTTAAAAAAAAATGGCACACAAAATAGATACTCACGGTGAATATAAGAGCTGGCGCAGGCGTGACCTTTGTAGTGTGTATATATGAGACAACTTTTGGTAAATGTCCGTCTCTACCAGCTACGTAACATAATCTGAAAATGAAAAAGATTCAATATGTTCAAATTTTTTTTATAAGAATAACACCCACTAAGCAAACACAAGTTATCAAATGCAGGAACACTTTTATGTACGTTTTGTTTGGTGATATTACGAACACGGAAAAACATGTTTTGCTAATGAAGTTAAATGTATACATAGTACACTCCAATTTTATAATTAAAACATATTTTAGTTGTAAAAAATGAGTCAACATTACTCTAACAATTGGGCATCCTAGTAAACCATTATATAATAGAGAATCAAATAATTCTTCCTTCAGTCAAGTTTTTGGCCCTAAGACATTGACTGGCCATCTTGTTGTAAGGTTTTCGCTGCGTGCAGTTTGCTAGTTGGTTTAGCGCCGATTTGGTGATATTCCTTATTTTCATAGGTGTTATTTTTCTGTCATTTATCGACTTTTGTTCTGCATTTAATTTTACATAAGTTTGTAGCAAAATCTAAACCATTTATTCTTCAGCGCACTCTTTTTCTGAAACATTACTATGAAAACAACTAAGATGGCTGATCAATTCATTTTTGCTGACATTCTTCTCAATCTCCAGAAAGGTACGAACCTATTTTATTATGACTGGTAACTTTAATGGTTTAACTTTAACTTTAATTTACCTTCCGCTGGCGAACAAGCAACCATTGGACGCGCCAAAACAGGACATGACGACAAACATGGGCATAAGCCAAGCCATTACTCCGAGCACACGCTCTCCCCATTGCTACCGAAAAAGCAAACAGAAAAAGACTTAATCATACAGAATCTGTGAGAAGGCAAAAACAGATTTAGAATTAAAATCGATTGAGTATAATCTAGAATATGATGCGACAATTTTCGACCATTCTTCTCCATTTCGACCATTTAAACTTCCTTTATAACTAAAGTCGACATGGCAGTTCGGCCCTATACCGAGTACAGCTAAGGGGATCCAGCAGTAGTCCTCAACCAACTGGGTCGCAGGGCCGCCATTGTGAATATTGGGAAATCCAAGCTTGGGAAACGTTTACAGGTCTGGTTTTCATTCGATTGTAAGATAATCATAGATGAATGTAACAATGCTTGAATATGGCAGAATGTTTGATAGTTTGGTTAAAATCTCTATTAAAGAAGACCATATCTATCTTTGATAAAAAAAAATAAGCAATATCATGTAGCTATGTTGAATACAAAAATGCGAGTCAATGTTGTCAAATTCACGCCCGTCCTTACCACTGCAACAGCCGGTGAAGCTAAGATCTCCGCTCGACTCATCACGCCAAAGTAACCGATGTTTGCCAGAACGTAACAGACTGCTGTCAATGGGATGCCAATCATTATAGCTCGTGGAAGATTTCTGGAATCAAAAAAATAGATCAAAATATGATACCAACGGTATCTTCACAATTACGCTCTGACGGTATATAGGCCTTACAGATGAACCGTGTTACTGATTCATTGTGGATATTCCATCAGTTTTATGTTTCAAAAATATACATCTAGGATAATTTTGTAGTCAATAATGAAATGCTTTATTGACTTGTATGTGTAAATAACACAAGTCGTAATGGACACCTTGACGTACTCCACAAATAACGTACAAAAATACATTACATCTTTCATACCTAAGTGATGCATGTTGTCCATTCTAGAATGTTATTATTTCTGAATATTCATATTGGTTACATATATTATTATGTTGCATCACTTATTTAGCCTAAAAGTTATAAAAGTAATTTATATTTTGAAAGTATACACGTTATTGCTCCCAAAAGACAGCGTTCGTTAATTAGACTTTTAAATCAAAAAGTTCTGGTGTTCTTACTTGTATGGATTTTTCAATTCCTCTGTTATGAAGTTCAAATTGTTCCTGAAAACGAAAAGAAAAAAACTTGTCCAATCTGGTCTGGTTAACTTCATATTGTACGCCCTACTGAAGGTTATTTCACGGCTATATTTAAGGTTATTTCACAGCAGCTACAGCATCAACGGAGAAATCCGAGAAACAAACTCGACTGATGCCATTTGCATAATCGGACATATCGACGATTGCAGGCCATTTTTACATTAAAAAATTAATGGTATGCCAAGGTGTATAAGAGAATATATTACTAGTATAATATGAAGGCGGGCTAATACTTGTGGGATACATTGGTGAGAAAGGTTTTCTTCCGCTTGAATTAGGATTTTACGTCGTACTTTTTTCACTCATGTAAAGGCGTGCCAGCCCAATGGATGAAGGGATCCACCTTCGATCACGTTATCAACACACTAGGAAATACACAGCATCTACAGGACCTTGACCTATGACCTCCATGTTATCAGCACGTACATATTGATGAGGGGCGGAATATTTGTTCGAACTATTTATCCAACTCATAAATAGATACACTGACGGGAAAGAAATCAAATAACTGCTAAACACGATCAGTTTTTTTAATTCTCAGTTTTCCACCATACACCAGCACCGCAATGTCGTCATATAAGTGAAATACCCTTGAGTACGACAAATAAATCAAATAAATAAACTATATAGGCAAAAAAATAACGTCAAGCACGGTTGTTCGTCTCACCATCCATCGTACGCCCATAGACCGTTATAAAAAGCCAGGGCAATGAGGGAGGGATCTTCCGAGGTATCCTCAAACCCTTCGCTGATAGTCTCCGTATTACCTGGAATGAATAGAGACAAGTTGTTATTTATTTGGTTAAAGATTGACCTATAGCTTCAGGCCATTTTTTTTTTTTTTTAATTTCACAAATTTGTTTTTTTGGAGGAAGTATATATAGGCCTAACAAGGCATAGCGGTAGAAAAAAAGTGAACGTTCAAATGAAATGAATTTAAAGGATAACTGCTTCAGAGCATTATTGATTATATTTTCACAAATTTGTTAGGCGGCAAGTACACGTAAAACGACATAGCGGTAGAGAGGTGACCGTTTAAATAAATTTGATTTAAACTTGCTAAAACAGAATTGGATGGGGATTTTTTTTTTAAATGGGAACTGCTAATGAAATTATTGCGTGAAGTAAAACGCCTATTGATTCTTTTTACCTGCAGCGATAAAATAAATTCCTCCAATTGAAATAATCGCCACTGCCAGCAATTTGGCAGCCGTAAAAACGTTCTGGACTTGTGTAGCAATTTTTACACTGAAGCAGTTGACAAATGTAATTAGCACTGAAACAAATGGAATAGATAAAAATAATTAAATTCCTGTAACAAAATGACACAAACCTGTATTAATATACATATGTAATGGGGGTAGTGCTGACGTATTTAAGTAAACGACATTGTTTAAAGGACAGAAAAATACAAGATATACCTCTGTAAAATTTACCATTATTTAATAAATATTCAAAAATGGCCACAAAATCAGTGTCCCCCTTAATAAACTGAAGAACAGTTATTATGAAACGGTTATGTCAATGAGTATTATTTTATTGAATAATAACTAATGTGATGGACTCAAACGACATGGCACGAACAATCCAACACTACAATTAAATGACAAAACTCGCTCCATCCAGACACTGAAAGTTATCCACACACTCAGAAAACCAATTTTAAAAACTGTTTTGTACAGTTTTTTTTTTACTCAGACTCACTTTACTTTTTTGTTCTCTTCCTCTTTAATAATAATGCAGCCTTGCGAGTTTTTGTTGTTGTTGTTGTCCCGACCATGGTATCATACCATGCAGTTTTGACAAGTCGTTTCTCATTGTATTCCTACTTTTATATATAACCAATGCTTCTATGGTATCATGAAATGGTTATTGATGTTATCACTTCTTCTCATGTTATCATTATTTATGTTCATCATATCGCCGTAAATATTTATTAATGAGTCCGTCCGATCCCTGTATCATTATATCTAATGTATTAATTCAAGAAAGAAAATTAATTAAAGAATGAAAACAATTTTTCATTAATTTTATTTATGATATCAACTTTTGGAATCCTTATCCTCATGATATCCTCAAGTTGATTTCTGGTACCATTAATTATACGTAGGATGTCGTAAACTATATGGTGATATCGTCAATTATATGTATCAATTCTATCGATTCTAAGTCTCGCTTTTATTCGCTTTTACTTGACTTCCAGGTACATACTTGATACTCTGGCGATACGTTTTGAATATCGGTCTATCAGTGTGAGTTTTCTTTCATTTTGGGTTCAGTTATATGACTTCACGGTCACCCTTTTAAATTCCCCTTTGATGTTATTTCTATATAAAAAGAGGTTGTTATGTACCCGGAACTGGAATGAATCTCGTGAAATCTCTCTCGTCACATGACGTGACTTAGGCCCTACATGCCCTATACAGAATGTTATTGTCCCCGAAATAACGTATATATGACATCTGGGGTAAAAAAAATACGCTAGTACACTCCTTAAGTATTGTCAAAACAGATGGTCTTCATTACAAATAATTAAATTAATTTAACTAGAAAATTAGGTTCAAGGAAATTGAAATTAGTGAAAACTTTGTACTTCAAAAGACCAACTAAACGAACAACTGTTTATTCTATACAGGATAACTTAAGCACTAAAGTTGGGACAAGCCAAAGACCTAGCCAACAAAAGGAAACCTAAATATTGTTTTCAATAATAATATTTTTTAAAACACACACACAAATAAACCTACCCATTGCAGCTGCAGTTATGAGCTTGATAGGCATCGTAGGCGGTTCGCAGCCAGGGAAAAGGGGCTTGACGATGTAAGTTCCCAAACTAAGGGAGATCACCGAGAACATGACTGGCCGAATGATGAAGATTCCCACCCATGCGTAAAGGAAGGACGGAAGTTGACCGAAGTTACGACCCATGCCCTTATAAGTAAACATGTAATAGGCATGTTCTCCGCCCGACAGAGGCACACAGGTTCCGAGTTCGGCATATACCAAGGCACCTGAAAGGCAATATGAGATGTATTATGGTCAAAGGTCGTTACATTTCATGTAAAATGGAATTATTTATTTATTTCGTTGGTGTTTGACGTCGTACTCAAAGGTATTTCACTTGTACGACGACTTTGCGATACGGTGATATATGGTTGAAAGCCATGAAGAGCCGATCGGAAAACTTCCATCATATACCAAAGGTCGTCAAGTGGACTCATTTACAGGGTACACTAAGAGAGACTCCGAACTCTGGCCCACAAACAACTGTGTCACGCCGCTGTCTCATAAAGCATGGAAATACACCGCTGCTAATTTTCAATGTCTCCTTTCCAAACACATTTATTAGGGAATTAAAGAGGGTTGGGAAGTCTTAGAAGGCGTGTTACTTTATGCAAAACAAAGTCTACTAATAGCGAAAATAGATAACACAGTTGCACAATTGGAGTATATTTTATAAGATGGCTATTTGCTAAATTACACCCTTGGCGCGGTTTGTTTTTTGCATTCCTTACCTAGTAGACAAAGCACTCCACAGGCAACCCAGACCAAAAGACTCGCGCCGACAGATCCCGAATACTTGAGAACACCAGTTGGGGAAATAAAAACGCCAGAGCCTGGAGAATAAGATGATCGAAAATGTATCAATGTAATGTCAATAACTGGATACTTACAGAGAACAAAAAATGTCATAGGGCCGATTCAATTTCAAGTCTGTAAAAGGCAGAAAAAAATAGATAAAATCGTGAAGCAGTACCGTCAAAACACATGTTAATATACTCCCTTTAAACAGCAAAGAGGGATAACTCTTTCTAGGTGAACAACAAAATGGCAAGTCAATGACAAAGAGTATAACCTCGACGGTTGGGAGAATGATTTGCTTCTCTATTTTAGAATGAAATGAGTCTCGGAAAATTTTTGGGATCACATGGCGTGACTTACCAACACTATTCTTCTTGAGATATGATGAAGACTGTTTATGATGTTATCAACTCTATTTATAAGCTGCGGTTACAGGGCCAACTATTGGTGGGTCTGAGGCGACTCTGATCCGGATCAGATTTACGTTTGCGTTTACACGACAGAAAGAGGTGGACTAAATCTGATCCAGATAAGAATAGTCCGCCTTTTTTGGTGCACCAAATTTGATGGGTAAACAATAACCCGCATCAGTTTAGTTCTTGGAATGCCGTGACGTTGTCTTGGATACCGTGACGTTTTTTCAGTGTACCGCTCGCTCAAGCTATCTGGAAGTGTGCCAAGATTCCCGCGATTCTTGCTGGCAGGGATGTCAAAAGTGCCGTGTAACCGCAAACTGTCATTAATTGACGAACTGAAAAAAAACCCAGCTCTGATGCGGGTCAGAGCCGGCTCAGTTTAGTTCACCTTTTCGATGCCAGTGTAACCGAGGCTATAATGTCATCATTCAGATTTATGATAACGCCATTCTTTCACGATATCATATATAGATGATATCACCAATCACTTATTATCGCCAATTATCCATTATAATATAATACATTTGATCTATAATATCAATTATGTTCATGTATCAAATTGATGGATTTTAATATATCAAAATTTGATTTGAACTTATCATATTTGCCCATTCAATCAATACATTTTCTAAATATATTCCTTCATTGGTTTTTCCAATTTATGGTAAAATATGGTCTTGTGATGCACGTGGCTCATACAGTTTAACGATGTGTTAGACTATAATCTGTTACCGCAGACAACTAATACGCCTTTATTTTCTTTACAGATGCTCTTATACACGTAAAGTCACATCAGTTTATCAGTTTAAGTGTTCTTTGGTATCAGCTGCCATTTTACAAGTGTATACAAGGGCTCCTATGCACTTATTAACCATGAAAGCGGATTTACCTGACACGTTTATCTCGATTAAAAAGACAACTGAGGTATTTCATCATTTAATAGATCTTGTATGAGAAGTTATAAATTACAGGCTCCTTGGCGTTGAGAAAACTAGGACACAGGAATCTCTCGATAACAATCCACTCCTCGACATAAAGAGGAGAGAAGTGGCACGATCGGAAAGAGAAAAACCCGGTCCAGCTAGGGGCCTGTCTTACGAAGCATGCGCAGCTTACGTCTATCGTGGTTACCATGACGTCCAGCAGTGAAGGCATTGTGTCGCCATGACAATTAATTCTAACGTAAGCTATGTTTGCTTCGTGAGACAGGCCCTCAGGGGGCAGTTTCACATACCCTTCGCGAATTTCCGCACACGCAGTTACTAATACGCCCAGTGTGAAAAAACATAAGCCGCAGTTACACGGGCATCGAAAAGGTGAACTAAACTGGGCCTGGTCTTATCCGCATAAGAGCTGGCTTTTTTCGGTTCACCAATAAATGACGGTTTGCGGTTACACGGCACTCTTAACTGGCCTGCCCTGCCAGCAAGTATCGCGGGAATCTTTGCACAATGTCAGCTAGCTTGAGCGCGCGGCGACATAAAACATCATGGCATTCCAAGAACGCAATCTGTAGGTAAACTAAACTGATGCGGATTATTGTTTACCCATCAAATTGGGTGAGTAAAAAAAGGCGGACTATTCTGATCCGGATCAGATTGAGTCCACCTCCTTCTGCCGTGTAAACGCAAACACAAATCGGATCCGGATCAGAGCCGGCTCAGACCCACCGCGCCAAGACGCCACTCAAAGTAAAAATATATAGGCCCCATATTAAAACGTGGTAAGTTTTCTAGTCCTTACTGGATCCAATAAACTTAAATCCAAATCTTTTTATTTATCATCGGACATTTGATTTGGTGCGTTATCGATATCGAAATGAAAAAATCAAACTTTGCCAGTCCTTTTAAACTGAACAGGCCTTGCAATGGAAACAAAATATTATATAATTTATGCTGGCAGACGTGTAGGTTAAATCTGCTATTTCATAAATAGTACTTAAGCCTAAGTAAAACCTTCAACTTTATTATCTCAAAACAAAGTTTTGACCTTTGTTAGTTTCACCAAGACCAAAGGTCATTCAATGGACCATTATTTACCTTCGACAGTCAAGCAGACCTGTCAGGTTTTGATATATGCAACTCTTTTATGTTCTGGCACGAGTCGGTGCAATGTAAATTTCAACGTAAGTGTGATTGAGTGGCATAAAACGTGAGTGTTTATTTCGCTGTACTAAGCACATTCTAAAATAGAGAATTAAATCATTCTCCCAACCGTAATGGCTTTCCGCACTTATCCAATCATAAACAGCCTACTGTAATCCGCGGGCTTCAAACTGGAAAAACGAACCAATGAACGCTCACCTATCATGGTTCCTACGATGAGTGCAACAGCGCTGACCAATCCAACGTTCTTTTTCAAAGCGCCTTTGGTCTCCACTTGAGCATCGTCTGTATCATTCAGTTTTTCTTTCTCCTCCGACGTGCCATTTTTTCGCTGAGTGATCGCATTTGCATCGTCAGCCATGTTGCCGAGTTATCTGCAAAATAACAATATATTAACAATATAAAAATTTCGAAAGTATTTTCAATCCGAAAAACTACACGAAGAATGATATGTATGATAATATGTACAAAAAATGTTACCCGTTTACGCTATTTTAGCTACTCCACAAGTTAGAGTATGGTTTGTTTTTTATTTTTTGCGTGACGTAAAAACTAAACAACAGCAATGCTTGGCATATTACCAGGCGTGCTAGGGAACACTGTTTAATAATCACCCAGTCACCTAATCAATCGTTCAGTCATTCAAACCGCCTAAATCGCACACAGCTATACTGATACGTGAAAAACAATACATTATTGAAATTTACATACAGACTTCCGTAAGCATTCTAAACAGAGCAGTTTGGTTAATTTATGTGTATTTGGCAGAAAATCGAGTAGTTATAAATCACACATATTAATTTACATTTACTAACATTAATATGTAAGTTTACACGATATCATTAAGCGCGACAAGCAATTCCAAACGACATGTTGCAAATCTGTAAATTTATTTTTGCTTTCAAGGACCGATAAGGCGTGGGAGAGAATTTTAATACGGGTCACTTGATCTATGAATGGTTGCAACATCTGTAACGTTCTGCATCTAATTATAAACCAGCAGAACACAGGGCGTATATACGTCATTACGGCTAGACAGGCGGGTTAATTGGTAGATATCCGATAAATAGTTCTAATACAATATACTGATGCAAGAATTGATGATCGATTTCACAATCTCACATTCTATCCGCCATTCATTCGTTAAATTGTTCGTTCGTTTGCTCATTCTTCTGTTCGTTCATTCCACAATAATGGTATTTTTTCTATCTTTGATTCGTCCATTCGTTCATTCCTTCTATATTGGATAAAAAGGGCCTTTAGCATTAAATTGCCTGTGGACGAAACAAACGAACTTTGAACCCAACACCCTGGCGTACTTGACACAACCAATTCGAAGACGTAAAAAAAAAAAAACCACATGTTTTTCCATAGCTTCGATATATCTGTTGTCAATGTATTTATTTGGTCCCTATAATTCAGCTTCTAATGCAAGGAAAGGTTAACAGATTCCGCCTCGTTTATTGGCTTATATTGAACACAAGTTTATTTAACAGGGGTTAAACACAACTACATCAGCGTGCAAACTTATTGCACATTGTCTTGGAGGTTTGTTTGATACAATTACTGACTTAAATCTGATCACTTTTAGTGACGAACACTTTTAGTAACTTGTAGCCTTCAACAGAGTAAAGATAGCTGACAAATACAGAGGCTATTCGAAAAAGGACCCAGATTTGGTGAGAGTAAAATTCACCAAAGGGGCATACATATGCAGTGAACCATATCCATGCTGGCTGTTGCAAAAATTTACATTGAAATAACAATTATTGAATGGATAACATTTTACTGGACAAGTTTTAATGGTAAGCTTTGGAGCTGTTCCAATATACTGAAAGGTCGAATAGTAAGCCACTGATACGGTTTAATGACAGTTGTTTGATTGGGGTTCACACCGTACTTAAGGTTATTTCACTGATTCGACGGCATGCCGGCACAATAGGTGAAGGAACTCACCCTAAACGACACAACGACAACAGACAATTACGCCTGTAACGAAGATGGCCAATACGAACGATGTAGTGGATTACAACGTGATATACCTGTACAACTCAGCTTCAAATGACTGTACATAGCCGGCAAGAGGCTACGCAAATGTAATCAATTCGTTTACCTGATAATATGTACTTATGTGTCTCCCAGGTGTGAATCAAAAGCTCAACATCTGGGCTGAATGATTTCAAGTCTAGTCCGCTTTCGTTAAGATCAATTCTGCCAAAAACAGGTTTAAGTACCAGTATGTTCTGAAATAAGCTGTACGACATAACAATAAACGGTGGAAAATATAGGCATACTGACTGGCAAAGGTGTGTTTTCGATTGGCTTTCTACGTCGTACTTAAGGCTACTATAACGCGTGTGGCAGCGTACTGGTACGAGCCCGTTGGGTGATCGAAACACCCCTGGCCTCAGCAGTAAAGAAAAAACGACAAATACAACATAGGACATAACCATAGGTTACTTAAATAATACATGTTGCCAGCGTCGTTTGCGGTGCATGCTTTCCTTCACCGATCGTGTTGGGACGCCGTTATATAGGTGAATTAACCTTGAGTACGATGTAAAATCATAATCAAACAAAAATAGAATGAAGCCTTCACAAGTCGGATTTCTGGTTCCACTCATAGCTCTGTGACACTTTCGTCGTTCGTTACTAAAATATCATACGATAAAGTCACGTTAAACTGTATACCGCAATACGGGGAAACCTAGTGGGACAGACAGGCGGACAAATTGTGCTAACTTATCTTACTTCGATATCCGTTGTGCAAAGAAGAACACCTTAAAAAAAAACAGCCAAAGTAAATTAACCGAACAGGTTAAGAGCCACTTAATATCGAATTACTATGTATGTAGTAATTCTGCAAAGTTCGCCCATTGAAAATGTATATGAACAAAAAAAAAAAACATTATTGAGCATATTGTGTGGAAATTGCACATCTATATACAGAAGTTTGAGAGATACAGCACTTTTCGAATTAGGTTTTGTCCAACAAAATCTCCATAGAAACAGTCAAACAGACTGGATTTTTTTAAAACTATTGCAATATTTCACAAGGTATTATATTTAAAAGAATAATCCGCATCACACCAACCCCTAAAATCACAGGTCTTGATAATAGCTAATCCCCTCTCTTTCGACACAATACTGCGGAGAGTTCTATGCACGTTTGCACAAATGGTGTTTCTTAACCGGTAAAGCAGGTAACAAAAAGGATCCCAAGATTGAGGGGAAATTATCATGTAAGAACCACAGGCAGCAGACATCTGCATTATGTATTGTCATAGGCGCCAGCGAATTAACCAGAATCTTCCTTTGAAATATACATATCGTAGATGGAAATAGCTGGGAGATAAATCTTACAAGAAACATGATGGGGGGTTCTTTGCTAGATTCAGTAAGCACCAACAATGTTACATAGGCTGCATTCCGTAACCGTCCAAGTGCCAATCCAATCATCATTGTTACGCCGGGTGGACTTGGCGAGAAATAGGCGCCATCGTTTCGCGTACTACTTTCTAGAAGTTGTTGTTGCAATTTATGGTTTATAAAAGAATCATTTTGCTTTATTTTGTTGACTTTTCAGAGAAAGACATCGACGTTTTTGCCTTCAATAACAAGGCCTATGTATATTTATACAAATCGTTCTGTTAATAGAACGGTCTAAATTAGGTCTAAATGTTTTCATATAATCTTTTACGGTAAACACAAGACGAAACAACTTCCTGGCCAAGCCTCGGTATAAGTGAAGGCTGTAATTAAATGCGGAGGCCATTGATGAACTACTCCGCCAAGAAGGCTACCAATCTAAAATCAAAATACAGATATGTGCTCAAAGCACTAGTATGAGACATATGCGACCTTCAAATAAATATATGATACTATTTATATATCTGGCGGCTATTTTCGCGTGCCAAGATCAGACCTTTATATAAGCACACTCTAGAACAAGGCTATATCTTAGAGCTTTATCGTAGATGTATCTTGTTACAAATACGTAACCCGACTAGTATCATGTGTCACAAGTTAAGTACAATGACAAATATTTATCACCACAAAAGTATATGAAGGTTAAGTGGGATATTAGGCTTTTCAATTGTATCAGTAAATGGGGTTCGCCACTTTATAAAATAGAGAATCAAATCATTATCTCTACCGTCTAGTCTTTGACTTGTATTGACTGGCCATCTTGTTGTCAATCTAAAAGGGGTTATCACTCTTTGCTGTTTAGCGAGTAAGTTTATATGTGATTATTAGATGGTACTGCTTTGCGCTTTTATCTATATTTCTATACTACAAATTGAATCGGTCCTATGACAATTTTTTTTCTCTGTTTAAGTTTAAATTAGTTAGGTAAAATTAGTAAAATTAAGACGATTCATTCGCCGGCGCAATTTTTTTTGCGGGAACCGTTCTACGACAACAACAAGGATGGCGTGTCATTACATTTGTGATGGTATTTTTGAGGGAGTTATCACTTACGACCACAGGCTCGTGAAGCAAAATCTAGCTCGCTAATCTATATCAGTGTCTATAGTATACTGTATACTATAGACAGTGATAGAGATAGATGATCGAGCTAGGTTTTGCTTCACGGGCTTGTGCTTACGACGAAAGTCCGTAAAACCATTACCGACTATTCTCGTTATTGTTCAGGTATGTTGAACTCGCAGACGCAACTTGTTACGCCAAAGGGATATAAGATATGGCAACAAGCGTAAAACACTACCTCAAGCTTTGGTAAAACTCTTTTGAATTGTCTGTCAATGCCAATCCACGATGTATGGTTTATAACTTAAGATGTGGTAAAACAGAAAACAATCCATTTATCTTGGTAACAAATTAGTTCAGACAGTTCGTTGTGCGTTAGACTGAGGACCACCCTTATACATTCTAGTTCAACATCGCCTAATATTGGCTTTACTGTAATGACAGGCCATTTTTAGCCCATTAGAGGTACATTTACCGCTGCAGGCAATACTTGTATCACATGTAGACAAACGTATCATATAGGACATTGACATAGAGCAAGTAACAGCAAAGACAATGAAGAAATAAAATAGAACTATTTGGCATAACATTAGGTCGAAATGACCAATGCAATAAGAGAAACAAGTCACGTGAGGGAGTTTAAATTTCTTTTAGAGGTCGATTAATCAGGTCAGGAGCCTCGCTATGACCTTCACAGCTATATTCAAAATGCCTAGTCATTACATACAAGGTGTGTTATAAAGTAAAAGCAGGTATCCGTGACTCGTGGCTGAAAATACAAACATCCTTTTTCTATCGTTCTTTCAAATGATTTATTTGATTGGTGTTTAGCGTCAGACTCAAGGGTATTTCAATTATGAGCACCACTTTGCGTTGCCAATGTATGGTGAAAAAAACGGGAAGATATCTCTTTAAAAAAACACTTCCCGATCTCTGCAGCCACCGGAAACGTCCTATATATCGATTGCAGGATTCAAACCTATGTCGGTCATACAGTGGAGGGGACTCAGCAGTCCAACGCCCAACAAACCGAGAAACGGAGTAACAAATATAAAAGATATGATTTACTTGATCATTTGAACACTGCAAAGTCTGACTAAAGCAGGGAATGAACGCGCGATCGTTCACAAACAAAGTAAACACTCTTGCTCTCGGGTCCGTGTCGGTCGGCTGAGATGCCAAAAAAAAAACTCGAATTTGTTTACAGTTAATCAAATTTCATAAATTTAACCATTGAACTTCGATCTATAGCAAAGTTCCGAGGAAACTGCTCCTTGGCTGAATCCGCAAACCCGTTAAATCAACAAAAAAAAAAAACTTAAGCATTCCGCTATATTTGAACTTTCGACATTTCAATAAAACTGTTTTGTGGAATTTAGTACAAAATTCGCTGGCAAGAGAACTCAGACTTTATAGGTCGACCGGTACTGTATATATATAACAATATATAACAACACTCTTATGGTGTAACTTTTAACATTCCGTTAAGTTTTTTCGCATTACTAGCCACAGGTAGTGTGCATTACGTAAAGTAATCTGATAAACGCTATTACACCTTTTCTGGCATTCTTATTAACATGTTTGGCGCAGATCAAAGACGTGTGAAAAACCGTTGCACGGGTAGCTATCATGCCCAGACATGTTGCCAAGATTTCATTTATAGCAACTTGCAAGGTTATAGTTATTATAACTCAATCCATCATAGCATTATGGTACATGAAATTCGAACTGTTACTACTCCCCATAGTACATTAATGACGTTGAAACACAGTTGCTAATGTATGGAAGCCAGTAAACATCATCATATAAAACTATTGTAATGCTACCATGTAGCTATATTGCCCTGAATGGCTTCTGTATATATATTTTTTATAAATGTAGAGAAAGATAATTTTGCTTGTCCCTATCGGGATTCGAACCGTATCATTAAGGTTTTCTTTACAAATTCATGTTTTGTGGAATGTTTGTACTATCCTCTCAGAGCAATTGTACGGTGGCTATGCCAGACCACAGTTGCATGATAAATATCATCTTAGAATTAACTTATTTCTTCCTCTGATTTGTGTTTAAACCCGTGTCCAGGGCTATTTCAATAATATGGCGACTTTGTCCGGTCGGTGTACGATGGAATCTTAAAAAAACTTATGCAATAGAACTGTAGTAGTACAACTAAAACAAAATTGTTGTGCTGATCTCATTTCAAAAGTTAAAGAAAGAAAAATTGAAATTCCTGCAGTTGGGTTCTTAATTAAGTGTATTTTTGTTATGGAAAACGAATGATGTGAGGAAAGAAAAACATGAAAGCCTTCAACTGGGATCTAAATTAATACTTTTGACTGACAGGCCCAAGACCAAGCCAATTTACTGACGGAGCACATCATTTGCAAGAATCAATCACCATTTCTATTTCCATTGGAATCTCTATCTAGCGTTAAGTAGCTATACGACGAAATCTGCACAAAGACGAGTTGAAGTGTAACTACGTACGCACGGCAGCACAGCCAGTGGAAAGCAAAGATCGTCTTTCCTCGTGTAACGGTTACAATCTTAACCATTTTATTAAAACCCTCACTTGTGTATACCAGCTATACAAGAAAGCAGATTCGTCGAATGAATATTTTTACGGAAATTCATAGGATTACCGTAAAAGGGCGTAGCGGTCGCTGTCGGTATAAAGCTTGCTATTTGCTGTAAAAATGTTTCTATTTGTATTCGGGTTATAGGCCTACTATTTTGACAAATTCTACACCTTTAATACGGTTTTCCGACGTGAGTTTTTTTTTTACATTAAAATTCCGTCACATGACTGACTGGCAAGTGTGTTCTAAAACAGAGAATCAAATCAGTCCCCCGTCGATTTTTGACTTAGGCATTTACTGGCCATCTTGTGTCACTGAGGAAAATTATCCCTGTGTGCAGTTTAAAAGTAGGTTTATTACTGATTCAGTGGTAGGCCGACTTCTTCACCCTTATATGTGGCTTTATTCTGCCCTTTACTGACCTCAAATTTAATCGGCCCTCTTTTTCTCTATCTTTTTAATTTAATAAAACAAAAAA
>JAVFBZ010114317.1:7626-24703 GCA_032466195.1 Katharina tunicata | reverse complement strand
AGACAAGCAGTATGATCCAGAACATAGACAAGCAGTATAATCTAGAACATAGACAAGCAGTATGATCCAGAACATAGGCAAGCAGTATAATCTAGAACATAGACAAAAAACATAAATCAGAACCTACAGAAGTGGGAAACACAGAACACGGACAAGCAGTGTCACCCAGAGCACGGACAAGCAGTATCACCCAGAACATAGACAAGCAGTGTCACCCAGAACACGGACAAGCAGTATCACCCAGAACATAGACAAGCAGTTTCACCCAGAACATAGACAAACAACACTTACTTATGGTTTATAGTGTATCGATGACGAAAAGAAGCGCCACGTTTATTTCGTTGTGATTCAATGTTCAAAAATACGTTTGATGTGTCTTTTGTAAAGTTGTTTGTGACACAGTTTTTGTTTGTGTAAAGAACTGTTGGTCATCAGGATAACTGCACGGAAAATAGCTCTAGACATTTCGAAACACCTGGCTTTGGTAGTTAGTATAAATGTTCTACCAAATACTGTTGAGCTCATTGTAACAGTGCTGTACTTAATGATTGATTGCTTCTCTCACAATATCCTTAAAAACTAATGATAAAAGTTTTATGAAAAGGAGTAAACTATCGGTGTGGTCCCAGTAAGCTTCATGTCAACCACTCTCCGGGGGACTTTTATCCCAGTCACATTTAGGCCGATAAGCTCGCAGATTTATCCAGATAAGAGAGTCAATCTAGGCAAAAACCGGCCGGCCGTGTAATTGTTTTCTGCCTTTACAAGCCACCAGATATCTCAAAACTGTGACCCGAAAACAATTTCAAAAACAAGATAATTTATGGGCACCAATAAAATGAAGTGCGTGAATTCAACATACGTGACTGGAAGGTAAGGACAACAAAAACACGAGGAGAACATTTCCTAAAAGGCCAGGTATTCTACAAAGGATCCACTTAGATTTATTTTTGTGCGGGCTTATGCATGTCTGTTTACATGAACAAGTTGAACATTAGCACCTAGACAACAAAAGCTTGTAGCTACGACTTAAGTTTCTTACTCTTGTTTCTTCTTGGGTCGATAAATAAATTCATGTGGAGAAATCTTGAAAGAAAGGGGCAGTTTTACTAATCTGTTTACGCAGCAATATTAATGCGTAAAATGTAGCATACTGAATGAGTGCACGTGCAGTCTCTGTTTTATTACCGGTTCGCCATCGTATTCCAGGGTACATTTAATACATCAATCAAAACAGAATGGTGCGGAGATCAATCCGATCAATAAATAAACTATTGGTCTTTGAGATCAATTTAATTGAAATGAAATGATGAAATCAATATACTGTATCAGCTTTGCCTAATTGCCCTTTTCGCCATTACTGTCGTGTGTTTATCTGCTATTAAAGTTTAAACATAAAGCCTATTTACGTTCCATATGCACTATCTTTTGTGTGCGCTTCACTTTGATCTCTACACTAAACTTAAAACCATTCAAGGTCTCTGAGTAGTCTATGGTCAACTACACAATTATTATCATAATTGTTATTGGCTTTTCATAAAGAAGTCATTCCGATTTGCATAGGGCCATCACTATTGATTATGTTCTTGTGTCTGAAGGTTCAAACTCTTGAAGACGCTGACACGAATTTAACATGTTGTCCTCTTCACACAGTATGTCACGTATTACAACCTTCTTAGATGCACACATTTGTCACCAACATAGATTCCTTTATTGAATATCTATGTATTACAATTCTGTCGTCTTAAAATTAATAAGCAAAGTTTTGATGAATACAAAATTAAGTGCGGAAAAACGATTTCTCATATTACTCTGTACTTTTTAAATCATGCATATCTCTTCCTAACATAAGTTCTGATTTAAATTTATCTGTTTACGTTTACTGTAATTTATGTCTGTATTTGTGTGACTCGTATACTTGTAATCAGCTCGATGACAGCCGTTACCTGGCGAGTCTTAAACAGGTGTTCCTCAGGTGTGAAATGTAAACAATCTTATCTCAGTAAGTCAACACCACTTAATGATATGGCCTCCACAAAATGGGGGCCGACGCGTGCTCCGTTTTTGCACCTGATCTAAAGAAGAAAAAAATCCCCTGGAACAGGATCTGGTAGTCGACACCACACACCTTAACCGTACAGAAACCATTGGTTGCCCAGCGCTCAGAAATCAGGGTTAATTCGTGCCCTCATGCTGGAAGCCTTAAGCCGTGCTGTTGGTTAGTTACAGAAACACCGATTAGAACTCAACTGTGATTTATTAATCCTTTATTTTGCAATCTAACAGGTACACCTTTATTTAACATCCCTCTGGTCTGTTATCTGGATCACTTAACTTCACACCATGTTTGTATTTCTACTGGTATAATCAGACTTTACTCCAGCTGTATAGTTTACCCTCCAAAAGGTTTCCTTATGAAAATGTGGGAAGAGTATATATGGGTATACATCTGTGCTACTGATTTACCTATGGTTTTATCTACTTTTTGTAAACTGTTTCTGGTGAATTTCATGTTTATTCACCATAAATATTTTTGTTAAACAAAAGTAAATATCATTCTAGATGATGGCGGAAATAAAGTTCCAGAGAACTTGTTCTATCCCTACGAACTTAAAATTTGAAAATAATGATTGTGGCGGAAAATTTAGTTATTAGGCTGAAAATATTGTTTTGGTTGAACATATTTACAAAAACATATTTGGAATTTATGCTGAGGAACAGGCATGCGATAATAGTAAGTGATCAGTTACTTTTGATTTGAAAAGAGATATTGATTCAATAGATTTGATATTTTCAGGAAGGTTATTCCACTCTCGAGGATATTTAACTGCCAGTGTGTAGAAAGACAAATTAGGGGCTTAAAGGGGTCTATAGAGATTTAAGTTTTGAGTGCTAGTCGGGTATTGATGGATGTCGGACTGTCGTAGAAAAAGAGTCTGGAAGTTTACTGGAAGAAGGTATGGGTGATAGAAAAACTTATGTGCAATTTTGTGACATGGTAAATGATTTGATACATATTGAGAATTTTTAATTTACAAAGTATTTCTTTGGTAGATGCAAGTTAATGTGAAAATGTTATGGTTCGAAGTGCTCACTTTTGTAAAAGATATAATGGTTGGAGATGTGTAGGGAATGTATTCCTCCAAAGAGATTTGGCGTATGTGAGGTATGGTGATATTAATGAGTGATAGAGAATGATTCCGATGTTACGAGATCATTTTCCAGATATATGATGAACATGAGGATTCCATGAAAGAATGTGACAAAAAATGATACCTAAGAATTTATGCTCGTAGACCATTTGGATATTTTTACCATCAAGATGAATTAATGGATGAGGAGGAATTACAGATGTGCGAGTTGGATTGATGATCATGTAGTTTAATACTGCTTAGTTTAACCGTTTTTTTGATGTATGCTATTTTAATTACATCGTCAGGTAATCCTGTTTAATACCATCTGTTTATTTTTATTTTGTTGTACAGTTCCCTGTTAATTACTAGCCAAAGAATGCTATAGGTCGAGCATAAAAGGTGAAAGTTATTACGCAGAGAATGCTAACCAAGGGTGGTCTTCTTGTGTTGTGGCGTGTCTCCTCCGTTCATCACTAGACCTCTACAGAGGAACCAGCCAAGCGACCTGTTTAACACGTCACCTCTCGTCTAACTCCTAGCTTTTATAATCAATGAGGAATGTCATAATCAAACCCAAGTGTTACTTATAACTGAATACAGCTTAGCACTGCTTCTGTTCACTGACTAATACACAGACCAAGTGAAATTCACCAAAAACAAACTTCGGTTTCCATCATTCCTTTAGAATGTTTTAAGGGGAATTTGAGGTACATAGTTTTATGGAGGGTGCGTAGAGCGCTAGAGGTTTTCCACAAAAGACAGGCCACACAAAGTCGTCATGTAAAATACCCGGGAGTACGATGCTAAACACCAACCAAATCAACAAAATTAAACTTGTGACAAATTATTGGCGGAATCAATTGACTTAAGATTGTTTTGTTTGATTTTACATTTATTTTACTTTGTCGTTTTTCTTAATAAAGTTGTATTTGTTTTTGACTTTGTCGCCGTATCTAATTTATATACAGTCCTCTAAAAACAAATTTAGAAGATATATATATAAGAATTTAATGAGCTAATTTGATTACAGAATGAAAAATTTAATTTCAAGCTTCGACACCCTGTAAATTCATTACCAGCAGATGTCAGACATACAACATAGACTATATATTGTCAGTACAAAGGCATGCAGTAAAGATAACATATAAACAAGATTTGTTATACAGCTTATACAGACATAGATCCCTCAAAAACATACAGCGTGTGACATAGATCCCTCAAAAACATCCAAAATAATTAACATAGCTCCTGAAATGATTTATAGAAACTTAGCTAATTAATTTATTCTTGCTAATTGCGGGAAATATTTGAAAAGTCTATAATAGAGTTGGTGGTGTGTTTTCTCTGGGTAGTAAATATAATTGCATATATGTAAGGAAACGAGCTATAATAGTTGTGCGGTCTCTGTGTGGCCTTTGGCTACATGTTAATTATCTGTTTATAAAACAATTCCAATCTCATAGAGGTTAATTGATTAACGAAGAAGTTAAAACTTTTTCAATAAACATTAACCTTTCTATGCTCCTGAACATAATTATTTGTAATTTGTTGATTTAAAGGTAATTATTTATATTCTGTTGGTTGTGTATATTAAGTTTAATCAATTCCGCTTCAGAGATTCGCTTTCCAGTCGTGTATTTACCGCATTGAAAATTACAGCACGCTGTTATTGGTCAATCGCTGACGTAATGTTTATAAGGTAGAAATGGCGGATACGGACCATTGCTCAAGTACCATTCAGTATATACTTATCCTCGGATAATGGCCACACTCAACCAAGCCACAAATCTGCCAACCCCGCATGCACTAGGTTAAACCATTGCTGACAACACAAACACAAATCTGCCAGGGGTTTTCTCCTGTTCTTTTGTGGGTTGTCACTGGAGCCTGACCCGAACCCCATAAGATAAACTTGACTGGATCTGAGTGGTGCTATCAATATCGGTCATTGTCATTGTTAATTGGTTTAGGTTGAGAGGCTAACAGTGGTCCTATATTGGGTGTTCGCACACCAGATGACCACACAGCACCTCTTCGATCTAGCCTTTGTTCTCTCAATAGACACACAAAACCCTTCATTTTCACTACCATTATATCCTTGCCAATGGCCATTTTCTGTTTTCACTTCAACAGCGTTCTCATTACAACTCTTTGAAAACGAATTCTGTTTTTGACAATAGAGCTACCTTTAAACTACAGCTAATAATCGACAGAGGGAGTAACCGTGAAAAAAGGTTGCCTATCTCGTTTAAAATGGTAGACCGCCTCCATGAAGCGATAAATGGATAACGCCTGACCCTTCTTCTGGTCAATTTTTTTTTCTCGGTTAGGACAGATACCTTACGAAAAGCCTGTTTCCTTGTTTAATTTCTTTGTTTAATTTAACATATTACAGTCTTATGTACTTTGTAGACATCTGATACAAATATCGCAGCCTATATACACTTAAAGGAAAAACTTACATTATATTTGAAATCAAAATGAAGCACGAACGCGATCTACTTTGCATAAAACAAAATAAAAGTAACTCTGAATACTGAAGTCATAATGTGTGATATTCTATATTTCGTTCTATTTCATATTCCTGACGATGGCTACATAGATAGAACGAAATATGGAATATCAAACATGATGACTTCAGTATTCGGAGTTTTTTTTTTTTTTCGTTTAATTTGAAATCAAACCTAGACAATTACATACAGTTATTGCGTGTTGGATTGTGTTGGATTATAAACATAAAATATAGAATGAGTATTAAATTATTCTCTAAAGCCATTTACCTATTTTTAATCCATCACCATGAGATAAATACATTCTCAAATAATTATGTTTACACTTAGGGGACGTGTCATTAGAATAAACTATGCGTTACCACTTGGTCGAAATAAAAATATTACTCACCACTGTCGTGAAATTGTGAAATAGAAAAATTACCCCATGCTAGCGTTCTACAATTAAAAGCCTTACTTATGTTATCATTGTCAAACTATCAACCTTCATAATTTCAGTTTTATACCAGGGACAACTCAGTTATCTTCGGTCCCTTTCTTGTAAGTATATTCCATAAATTATTATTTTATTATTTCATTAATTGTAATTCAAAACCAGGCAGCAGGAAATTACAATTGCACACAACGAATAACTCGTTTATTTATAGTCCACTTTTCATCACGTAATACATGTTGCTGGATGGATAAAAAAATATGTAAAGTTTTTAAAATAATAAATTTTGATGTTATTATAAAAGCTGAAGGAAACCTATGTATGAGTAGATTATAATGTTTATAATGTATAAGTACTAGTAACGTAATGAATTTGGCTTGTCTTTTCGCATTAAAACTACGTCATTGAATTAACCTGAGGCCTTTGGAAATATAACATCCACAATTGTATTCGTTCATGCATCAACTTTGGGAGGACAAAAAACACGTAGATTTCATGTTTTTTATCCTTTCAGTTATATTTTTTAAACTACGAATCACGTATTGAATCTAAGAATGAACGTGGATTTTGTGTTTCTCCCATTTATGCTTTTATTAAGGAAATTATCGTTAGGGATTTTGAAACCAGTAGTTCGTATCGGTTTTTCGATGGACACAGCTGACGGTCGATGAGTTAAACAACATTGGTAACAGATACCAGCCGGACTAATGAGCTCTGGTCACAATAAAACATAAAGGTTCCCCACCAGAACCACACCGAGACGCTAAAAGCATTTTACTTTCGGGCCCTTTGTTGTGGACCAATAATCCATAAATATGATTGAATCTATCTGGCAGCTGATTAGTTGGTTAATATTTTAAAGGGTTAAGTGTTGTATTTAAGTCCGTTAAATCTTTAATATATGAGGATATCAATTCATATTTAATCTAAACAACTATACTATTTATATTCGGTAAATGTTTAACCCGTTAGTATATCATTGCTATACAATTGGCATCAAAATCTACTAACGACTGATGGTTAAATTATAAATAACAAAATGATAAAGAACATACAGCAAATTATTCAGCCATTCTCTGAATCTGTAATACTGATTGTTATATATTGTAACATTGAATGATTTTACTGGTTAGACACCTAAACCGGTAAATCATTTAAATACAAAATGCAAAATGAAATGGAAATTTGAAAAAGGAGAAAAATCGTTTATGTTCGTTTAATATAAAACTATTTTACGGCTTTTATCTGTGTTGTTTTTTTTTTTATATTGTATTTTTGTGAAAGTCTAATAAACAGCAAGGCTTTTTGTAAAATAGCTCTTGTTACAAATTATTCTGAACTAAACTCTTTTTGGGGTAACACACTGTGAAAAGGTAATGGAGCCCGTCGCTAACAAGCCAGGGAGGAATTGAATACTGGCAAAATGGCCCCCGATCAGTAAGCGTGGAAATAATACAGCTCTTATCTTTGTTAGCCTTTTGATTAGCCAGTTTAGAGGGTTGTCCTCTACTGAACCACTAGCCAATCAGGGCGCGGGGAACTGATACCTTGTTTAAAAGTTATCACCCCTCGGTCAAACAGCCAGTCATTCGCCAATCAGATTGTGGTGAGCGTATCACACGTGATGACAACAGCTCCCAATTTGACAGATGAAAGAAGCACTGGGAGTGTAACTAAAACATGATGGATGCGACTACAAGATCCACCCAGTAATTTACGTGTTGTTTGATAATATCACTATCGCTTACTCACTCGGCTTTATTTGAGCGAGGAACTACTTACGGTGACCAGTTGAGGACTGTATTGTCTCTAAGTACAGCACTGAAGTTTTACTATGTCACCCAGAGCGAGCAGAAATCACAGATTGTAACTAAACTAGTCTATATAACTATACAATTTTAGTGGATATTAACTTATCGTTAAAGTGCGGATAAGGCCAGCCAGATGTTAGGGCCCGAGACGAGAGGTAGTCACCCCGACACGGATATATTTAGTCCCTGGTTAAAGAAGGGTATGCATAGACCGGGACTGTCCTCTTTCTCGATCGAGTCTTTGATGGCTCCCCAGCCAAGGTTTGCACCTCTATTGTACAATGGTTATATGTTCTTACCACCGCAGCAGCATGCCGGGATATTAACTAACCCGGCCTTCTCTGAACTTCACGGGCTTGGATTACCACCACTTTTAGCACAGGCACAGATGGCAGCCTCCGTGGCCGCTCATGGACTATCAACCAGTACTATTACGCCGTCCTTCCATGGCGGACTTTCAGCATCGGGGTTCGGACACTGTGCCCCGCATTTACCTGTACCGGCTCACAGCCATCATCATGGCTCAGCTCACCTGGGTACTGGGGTCGGGCTGCTGTCACGGGGAAGCCCAGGAAGACCCCATCCCTTAATACAGTCCCACTCCCCTCCATCAAGCAACCAACAACCAGGAAAAGACTTATTCGGTCGTTCTCTATCAAGGGACGGCAGTCAGGGAAGTAGATCTCCCTTGGATAGCGCCACTATGCCAGCCAGTGTGGATCATCGCCGTAACCGCCGGTCATCTGGCCTCTTATCACCATCACGATCAGGTAAATGCTCCCATTATGATCTCGATATCCACACAGATATCTTGTTAAAATCAGCAGGTCATATTACCGTCAAACCATATCATATACATAGTCTATACGCACGTGTTTGTTCAGCAGAGCTAATAGTTCTGTTAACAAACGTTAGTTTTAGTTCTCGGGCCGTAACAAAAACCAAAAACCTATAGGGGTAAGCTTTGACAAGCTGGCTATACATTGTTATCTTAACTTCACAAAATTGTTGTTGTTTTTTTCTAGATTAGATTTTCATTTCGAAAGTAAATCCCTTTAAAGCAACCCACAAACCAGAAATTAGAATGGGGCCCGAACGAAAACCACAGGAAATTGGAATGGGCCCCCGACAGAAACCACATGGAACTCTTTTGTGTGACCACCAGACTAATTGAATATCGGAAATAAAATGTAGTTTATTGCAGGAAATATCGAATATTAAAATTGTTGTGGAAAATTCTTTCTCCTAAGTTATTTTAGTTTTACAGAGAAATTTGGATGGGACTATATATAGAAATGAAATACAAAGAATAGAACTAAGCATTGCTATTACAAATGATGGTTTTAATAAACCTAGAAACGTGTATGTAAACAAAGCCTAAAGGGAGCCACTATATACTTGCACCAAAGGGATGTGGATTGATCTTAATCGATATGAAATGATGAATTAGGAGAACTATATATATCATTTTGATACCTTTGTCAGAATGATAATTATAGTAATTCAAAGAGCCAGTTGCGGATGTAAAACACTATCACTGTTACCAGCTGATTTTATTTGAACTTTGCATTTCTTTTTGGTCATTTTAAAAGTCCAGTGTGAACTTCGTCAATGGTTTACTTTATAAAGTCCTGACAAAGTCAGTTAAATTTTGATTTATGTCTCTTTCATTTCGAGTTTAAACATAACATTACATTTACTATTGTCTGATTTCTACAAATTATGCAAAAATATTTTTAAAACTCTGTAAAGCGGACAAACATAACAGTATGTAAGCTCAATAAATGAACAATCAGAAACTACAGAAGAATATAAATACCTAAACAAGTTAAGAAAAAGGAGAATGTCATGTATTTCAAATTCAAATTTCAAATTTTACATTAATTTTGTTGGCGACTATATTTCCAATGTCTTCTATGGAATAATATTATAATTTATTTTTTAAGATAGGCCTTTCATTTCTTAATTTTCACGTTTGGAGGCGAATTCGAATGATCCGCTCTTTAAACACTAAGCAGCATTATGTTGTGGGGTTGTTTTGTGATCGGGCCTGTTATTCCAATCAACACTATACAGCCACACGCCTCAATCACCAACTCCTTGTATATTTTCACCGAAGACTTGTCTCTGAGTAAAACTATAGAAGGAAGGGGAAAAGTTTTTTTCTTCATAAAGCCAGACTTGCAGATGTCAGAGTTTCCTTTCTGTCGCACGGGTGGCCGACAGCTCAGAATGGCGTGGATAGTTATACACTAACTACTTCATTACTCGATGTTTTTTCTGTTCAGTTAATTAAAGACATAGCGTGATAAGTTAGCTGATAATTAACTCTAAAGAAGTCCAACACTTTCCATTGAAATCAATTACTTCAGATGTATCTGGCTACTAACATGTGTCCTCTGTTAACGTATGGTAATTGCGACTTTCTACACATGCTAATATGCTGACTGTATAAAGGGCGGTAGAGCTATAAAGACATTGCTGGTATTCATCCTCTACTAACTTGTCTTTTACTATCTCGATTTAAACATTCCCTTAAATTAACAATCCTTATGAAGCCACATTCTTATGCTGGCTTACAAATGGACAGAAATCTCGAAATATCTGAGGGGTTTTTCTTCCGCTCTATTTAGTCTTCTTCGATTCGGATTTCAAAGCGTTTGTGGACTGTTAAACTGTTTGTTGTTACTCGGGGAATGTGTCTATTGGTTCTTATTATACACTGGTTCAAATGAATGATTGATAATACACCACTAGACACTCACACAGATTATCACCGATAGGCGTTAAGGTGACATATTACCATATACACGATAAGAAACCCGGATCACACAATCTACTGACACGGTATAATATGGCACTCGAGACTCGCAAAATTAGTACAACTCTGTGCAATATGGGTCACTATATCATATACACTAGCAGTTGAGGTAACGTTATTACAATGACTACATATAAAACCTAAAACCATAACCCCAATCAGAATTGTCAGAATAATCATATAATGACAATAACGCAGAATAACCATATAATGACAATAACGCAGAATAACCATATAATGACAATAACGCAGAATAATCATATAATGATAATAACGCATTTCAGTTTTAGATTAAGGGGGTCATTTCCGTTACTTATCGATATTTTTTTTTATTCGGTTTGCTGCAATAATCGTACTTCGACGATTGTGATATATTTTAAATCGATAAGGCTAATCGTGCAGGTTTGTTAAAACATAAATTGTTTATCAATTTTAAATATCATTAATTTTGCCTTTATTTGTATATCCATGCATAGTGGTCAGAATAGTAATTTTTTATCCACTGCCAAACGCTTTCCTGTTTATATAGAGAAAATTCATAGTATTCTACAATTAAAAGATTAATAGATCTGTACAATTCTAACTGCCAATATGTTATCAAATAAACTACTCTCAAATCCTGGAAGTGAAGCCAACACAAACGTCAATTGACAGTAATAGCCATATCAATGTCGCAGAATCTGTAGATTCAGAAATAATTGCAAATTGCAAAAGCTTTACTGCTGTAAATCATTAGTTTGACACTTTCAGACAGATGGTAAATTTTTCCACTCTTAAACGCACACTATAATTATATTTGCTGGAAATGTAACTATGTAGCCTTGTTGAAGTTGAGACGTCAGTAAATGTATTTATTTTTATATAACTATCCAATCTATACTTGAATGAAAACTAACATTTAATTGTTAAGTTTTTTGTTGCTTTTTCATTCTTATACAGAAATCAATTATTATTGGAACACTAGAGTTCTGATGATAAATCTGCTGTATTCGTTATTAAAATGGCGACGTTCTGTTACAAATTTTGAGCTATTTTCCAGCCAAAGACTACGTTAACATTTGACGGCAATGTGTGAACATCTGCTGTGTTTGACTTTAACGAGAGAGATGATTGAATGTCATTTTTATAAAGCGGAGCATGCCTCAGCTGATATTATCACTTTGGCCACGAGCTTTAGTAGATTTACACTGCTGGGGGTTAACTATTATACGATTAAGTTGATTAACGAGTACAGATAATAAAAGTCAAATTGTTTTTTGACGGTGGTCCATGTCGTGAGCCTCAGGACCGTAGGGCGATAGGGAGCTCGCTGGTTGTGTGTTAGGACGCAGAGAGACTCCGACCTCTCCGGCTCGTCATGGCCCCTTTATTATCCCTAGCTTTGAGGGAGAAAGGACAGGCGATCTATCAATGACACTGACTCTCCCTAATTACTCTCTACACCCACGGGGATGAAAAAATATTTCTTTGTAAGCTGCTCCTTTTTTTTTTATACCCTTTCCGCCTTTGAAAAGTCTTTTTCATTCAAACTTCCCGTCCAAGAAAGCTGACAATCTGTAGAAGATGTTCTCGGTTATCTAGCCTAGATTGTTTAACTTTTTGGATATACTGGTCGGCGTTAGATTAGCCCCGGGCCAAGTCGACGACACTCTCTAATTTAGGAGCTTGACATTCCGAATAAGAAACCTCTTCAATGTGAAATATTACTATGTGGTAATGAAGAAGGCAAAGGACTCGAAAGCGGACAATATCTGTCTCGTAAGGGTGTTAAGTGTGAGCCATTTTTCACACCATTCACGTCATGTTTATTCACCCACATGACAATATATACTGTTTATTTTACCGTACAACAGCACCGTTTATTGTCCATTTGTTTAACCATTTCTCATTTGTCTACCCACTACGTCCTTCAGTCTCGTGTCTCCTCTAACTCTGACTGTCACCTATTGCACTCATTTCAACATTTATTAGCCCTTCTTTTTGTCTGTTAAAATAAATATATTGTCTGGCTTTCTACTATTCCCACAAACAAGTTTCACACCACCGGACTTTTATTTTTACTCACAATCTCCACAACATTATTTTCCTTTTGACATTTTGAGTAAATCACCTAAAGTAAATTTCCCGGTTACAATTTTTTACCTCTTCAACATTATTACAAAAATCATAATTATTTTCGACCGGATCTAATTTGTTTTCCGAATCCTTATCGCTTGAAATAAAATATTTAAAAAATAAAAATTAATACAACAAATCGTGGCACATTTAGTAATCTTACTTCGCAAACCAATTTAATTCCTTTTTGATATTTTGTTCTTAACAATGAAGAACTTTGTACTAATTCGGTTCTGAATTTCAGGCTTATTTTGGTAATCATTTCTTCATTTCCTCTTAAACGCATACAACATTTAACACTACATAGAGACTGACAGGTTACTAGATAATGTAATGAAAACACAGTTAACAA
This sequence comes from Katharina tunicata, assembly GCA_032466195.1. NCBI lineage: Eukaryota > Metazoa > Mollusca > Polyplacophora > Chitonida > Mopaliidae > Katharina > Katharina tunicata. Next base: position 11,527 of record JAVFBZ010114317.1, on the reverse strand, counting down.
TTAACGTACAAAATGTAACAAGCATACTATTTAGACCAGAAACTGAATTTATTGGTTACTTCAATTTGGTGTCTCGGTTACGTATTTAAACTTTTGTGATTTGTGTTTAGGGCACTGTATCCTTCCTTTATCACCGAGCATTATTCCCGCTGGTATGTGTTAAATGTTCATATATTAGTGAATAAAAAGAAAACAGTTATCTGGGGAACTATATTCTGTCTGGAGCATGAACTGGGCATATACGTTATATTTATAGACTAGTACGCATCTATCTGAGTTTACTTAAAGTTTTCCTTTCATTTTTTTATTAGACTCATTAATGCTGTTTTTGAGGGCAAACGCTTCATTTTATTCAGTATTTTACAAATATTTTCTTTTTAAAGAGAAACACGCTTTCCTTACATTGGGTGATTTAAGTTACAATCGTTAACTTTGTTTCTTTTTTGTGAAAATCATTTTTATTATTGTTTCAGAGATTTAGTACATGAAATATCGGAAATTCGTTAATTAATATATATTTTATAAGATATGGGTTGCATTGCTTCGTAAATATAATAACATCTTTGAGTATAATTTAAAAAAAAAAATAGTTATATATTTTTGTCCCGATTACAAAAGAAGAGAAAATATTTCAGCTTATTATGCCATCATCAGTTCGGCATCATATATTTGGAGCATACTCTTGGACTGATGCTGGTGAAGTGTATCCGAATATGTAGCATTTAGCAGGATTTCAGTTGCGGGGTTATCCTTTTCTGTATTGACGCTTTATCACAGTCAAGAACTAATATATTTTCTATAGATCCCTTTAAAGCATCTATACCACACAGGCCCAACTTGGCCTATAACGGACAGATAACACCAATATACTTATACATATATAATTTCAAAATAATAACGTGATAATAACCGAGATTTTAAATAATTAAAAAAAGTAGCAAACATGGAAATATGCTTGTACTTGCAAAGTACAAACTATACTAGTATGTATATTTATTTTATTTATATATTTCCTGTTTTTATTAATTTATTTATACTTAATATTATTCAATTCTTGTCTCTACCTTACATATAGACTCACGCAGGCTAATCTTGATGGTGTGTTTTAAAATCAACGATTATTAAATGTTTTGTTATTTTCAATGTTAAAACTTACGCTTAGTAGATTGTTTTCTTCAACGTAAAGTTTCATTTTTAATTAACGTATTATCTTATGGACAGAAGAATGCATCTACTATTTAAAGATATATTTTTAAATTCTGTGTTTATAAGTATACGAATGTTATTTTATACCAACTTATATTTAATATTTTGTTATTTTCTCTATTTTACAGGCGGGCGTTCTGGTCGGTTAGGTAGTAATGATTTAGATGGTTCTGTAGATGTGGAAGGCAAAAGGAGTCCTGAGCCACACTCTACCACCGCCGAGGACCATACTGTCCTGGGGCACATCAATCCGGCCAGCTTTGCTTCAAGAGACGACAGGACAGAGAGTGGATCACCGGAACCATTAGAGATATGCGTGGACAATAACACTGATTACACCGACAAAGACTCTACCAACAACAACATGGAGGAGGATTGTGACGAGGACGATCATAACGGAGAATTCGGCATTAATTCTGGCTGTCCTTTATCGACATCACCGGCAGGAAAGACACGGCGAAGACGGACAGCCTTTACAAGCGAACAATTATTAGAACTAGAAAAAGAATTTCACAGTAAGAAATATTTGTCGCTCACCGAACGCTCTCAAATCGCACAGAATCTAAAACTGAGTGAAGTTCAGGTGAAAATTTGGTTTCAGAATCGCCGTGCCAAATGGAAGAGGGTGAAAGCGGGAATAGTTCATGGACGCCATATCGGAGAACAATCGTGTAATAAAACTAAAATTGTAGTGCCTATCCCTGTCCATGTGAACAGAATGGCTATACGAAGTCAGCACCAACAGTTAGAAAAGTCAGTACGACCCATGGGCAACCAGACGCTTTGACAGTGTTCCAATGCGGTTTATTATTGGTGTAAATGTGTATAAATTGTACAGTACCACCCACGTTTATTTAATAGGAAAAGTCATGTATGATCGTTAGACATACATGCCTCTCCATGGAGTATTGACAATAATATACCTCCATGTCATAGTGCATAATCATGTTCATTTGAATGAATGTTTTTTCAATGAGCATATTAAATAAATACATCATTTGTGGCTATTGGACATGAATTAAATCATTACATCAAGGGACGCCAAAGGAGGTCAACTGTCTTCAAAGTGGGTATCAAGCATTATCGTTTTGCTCTTCGGTCTCTGTGCTATATACATATCACATATCATTAGTCGTGATCTCCATTGCAACCGAGGCATAAGGCTATATTTTATTTTCTCACAAATGCTCCATTTAGTTTCAAACAGAAAGATAACATATACTTTCTTTCCATCCGTGACGTATGCTGCTGGTCTTTCATTTTAAGGACTCTTAACAATAAACAAAACAAACATACCTCACGTGTTTGGAGTTTTGTTTTAATTTGTGTTCACTCACACCGTGTCTCATTTGAAAACTTCTTTAAGTTATATATGCAAACTTATCAATTTCTTTATTTACATATAAATATATTGTGTTTATATAAAGTTGTATATCATTAAATTTGTTATCATATAATATAATATTTCAATCATCAATCTTTTGTTTTGATTTATTTATTTGCGTAAATTCATATTGAATAATTATTCTCAACTCATTATTCAGCCTATTGCTTGTTACACCAGATAGTTTTAAACCCAAATTTAACTTTTAAAAACATATTATATAATAATTCTTATTTATTGGTTCCTGTTTAGCTTATTTTTAAAGTGAGACCGCGGGGAGTAGTTATTGTAACGAAAATTCCAAGCCTTTTTAATTAATTAGCAATTTAAAAATTAGAATATTGGGACCCGGTTTGAAGGTTTAACATTTGATCATTCGTGGGAAAGAGTGAGAAAGTTACGTGGATTTGACCCGTATAATCAGCCCACTTTGAATGTCTTGCTCGTTCTTATCCACTATTATATTGCCCTTTTTAGTTAACGTTTAGTTTTTGGTAAATGTATCGTGTCTTCGGTAAACTTGGTAAACTTAGTATTAAATTGTATCCTACAAAACTGCGGTGAGAAAAGAGCAGCTATGCTCATTGGTGCCTCTTGTAAGCTGAATCGCACACACAAGTCTACGTCTATCTGTGTTCATCAAGAAACTAGTATTCGTCAACATTGAAAGACAGATGTTATTGGTTATTTCATTAAAAATCTCAAAACAAATGTTATCCATTCTTAGTTTAATGAAAGATATATCATGTCTAAATATTGTTTCTTCGCTGTCTTGAAGCTCTGTCTACTGAACCCCTGGGCCCTTTGGGGGGAACTTCGCTTATTCGTCGTCTCATCCCCTCCGTGCCTTTCTTGACAAACCTTTCTCATTGTGTTTTCACAAGAAGGGGCTAACACGAGATTGAGTTTGCCAATCAGTTCAGATAAGAGTGGTTGCTGTGTGCAGATGTTCCCTTGTAAGCGACCTGACATGTGGATCGACTTGTTCGAGTTTGATTGTTAAACCTTAATCATATTCAAACTGCTCACTTAGATTAAAGACCGGTCTAATCCTCATTTACATATCATATAAAAGACGACAAACATACCCGATTAAATTAAATTAAAACACATGCCAGCAAATACACCTCGGTTAATTCAATTTATATTTACATCTCAACGTACGGATTGTTAAAAGCAAACATTTGTTTATTGATCATCAAAACGATTTTGGGGATGGCCCCTTAATATTATAATTAAATTAAATTAAAACACATGCCAGCAAATACACCTCGGTTAATTCAATTTATATTTACATCTCAACGTACGGAT
>JAVFBZ010114206.1:0-24707 GCA_032466195.1 Katharina tunicata | reverse complement strand
AAATCAAAGTATTTAAAATAATTAATTGATAATCAATTGATTAACAAGGTATGAATGTTAAGTGTAGATTTCATGATGAGTAGTTGTCTTAGTGTTAAGTGTAGATTTCATGATGAGTAGTTGTCTTAGTGTTAAGTGTAGATTTCATAATGAGTAGTTGTCTTAGTGTTAAATGTAGATTTCATGATGAGTAGTTGTCTTAGTGTTAAGTGTAGATTTCATGATGAGTAGTTGGTTTTGTGCCGAGTAGTTGGCTTTGTATGTTTCAGATTTCCTGACAATGGCCTAAAGCTCAAAGATCAGTAGGTCACACAAAGCCCTAGCCAACCACCTGCATACAGTTAACTCAATACTCAGCAAACCTGAATAAATGTTAGGACCAGTTATTTTTTTTCTATTATTATTTCTGAAGTATACAGTTTGAACAAAAATATCTGTGACAATTGACAAAAAGTAAATCCAGAGTTTAGTTTGTTTACATGGCAGAGTTCAGCAGGTCTGAGCCCTGGATCAATGTTTATAAACCTGTCGGGATTAAAAGTCACAAGCGACTGTGACCACATGAATGTTTACAAACAGTTCAGCACAGCTCTGTCTTTTAGTGATCATAAACATCTGTATATACACCTACATATGTACATACATGGATTTGCCAGGATTTAACAATGCTTCAAACTATTTGACTATCCCGATAGTTCCTTTGCCGACAGCTATCTCAATAGACATTCCAGAAGTCAATAGCTAATACTTGTAGTTGAGCCAACTATTATGACTATTGATATTTTCAATAATAAGTAGCTTTCCATATAATCAATAAAAGAAACAACCGGCCCGTACAGTTAGCTCATTTTCCAGTACATGTATATTGTTCTCCTGTCATTAAATATGGCCTTCTCTCAACAGTCTGCTATAAAGCAAGATGAACAATTTTTCAACCATTTTTTCCATAGTAAAGTGTATTTTAATTGGGCAGCGTAATCCATTAACCCAAGGCTACTGTAATGAAGTAATGATCACAATATTTGTTTCATCTATTACAATTCTATCACAATACTTTTGTAATAGTCCAATCAGCTCCAATAGTCACCCCTTTGATTTGTATTTAAATGTATCAACAGAATTCCCACTCTAAGTACATAAGGCATAAAGTGTTCGTTATTATGTTTAATTGTTTATGGTCATATTTCTAATAACAAATTTTTCAAAATTTCTCACCAGATTCTAAATGCAATTGGGGGCTGCCCCGTGGCTCCGTGGTTGAGCCTTGGACTAAATGCTCCCTTCCCTGTACCCGTTATAGGTTCAATCCACCCATGTGAACCGTAGGTATATAAGGGAAGTTTTCCAGTGGCTGCAGAGTTCGCGGGGTGTTTTTTATGAGGTTTCTTCTTTTCACGTTACATCGGCACAGTCAATTAAGTCGTCATATAGGTGAATTAGTCTTGAGTACGACGTTAAACATCAATCAAACAAACAAATAAACATGCAATTGTTACATTATCCTCAAAATCTACCTCTTTTTGCTTTCTTTCTCTCATTTTATGCAGTTGTGTTTTTGAGCTTGTGGGTTTTTCTGTGTAGCCATTGTAGGCCGATAAAGATATATCCAGGATGGTTTCTTAGTTCTTACAGGTATTCGTCTGGAAAGGCACTTTGAGCGAACTAGCATGGTATAAAATTTCAATCATGCAAATTAAAAAAACAACGTGCTGAGAATTACACAAATGTTGCTACATTTAACTTTCTTGGCAAACCCCAGGCATAATAGAGTCAAAAATTCAATATGAAATTAATATTTTATCATATATTTTTCTTTCAGGAATTGCTTTTCAGTTTTTTATTGGATGAAAAAAATATATATAACAGTTCAATATCAGGTGAGTTATAAGTGTCTCAACACTTGTTTTTTTCTTCAAGGTCAACAAAGTTATAAATATAATTACGACATCAATCAAGATATTCGGTTAGATCTCAGAAATGTATTTTGTGGGATTGGGCTCCACCTGATTGACTTGTATCCATCCTTGAAGCTTGACATCTGTTCTGTCTTACCATCTGATTGACATGTATCCATCCTTGAAGCTTGACATCTGTTCTGTCTTACCACCTGATTGACTTGTATCCATCATTGAAGCTTGACATCTGTTCTCTCTTACCACCTGATTGACTTGTATCCATCATTGAAGCTTGGCATCTGTTCTCTCTTACCACCTGATTGACTTGTATCCATCCTTGAAGCTTGATATCTGTTCTGTCTTACCATCTGATTGACTTGTATCCACCGTTGAAGCTTGACATCTGTTCTCTCTTACTACCTGATTGACTTGTTTCCATCCTTGAAGCTTGACATCTGTTCTGTCTTACCATCGGATTGACTTGTATACATCCTTGAAGCTTGGCATCTGTTCTGTCTCCCTTGAACTGATTGAAATAACTAAGGGTCCCAATTTTTGATAGCATCATGTATTCTGTCCTCTTATAGTTGTGTGTGGCCCTCTGGCTAAAGGCAGTATGTTTCCAGATTATATTCATGCTGTCATACTTTGCTCTGGAGGAACATTATCTTACCAACTGCTAAAATACTTAAGAGTCGCCGTCTTCTATTAGCCGACCCAGCCGTCATATAAATGAAATACTCTTGAGAAACACAAATCAATCATTCTGATTCAGTCTTTGTTTGTTACCTGCAGTGGCTGGAGGGTGTTGTTCTCTACTCATTGGACTGGAATGCCGTCATGAGTATAAAAGTTTAAACTCGGCTGCATGAGTCTTTTACACTCGACTATACATTTTATTATCAGACAAGCGTTTAAGCCCAGTTGTCAAAATCCAATTTTAAGTATCCTTGACAACTGCTACACATGTATTTTCCAATTAAATGGTAACAATGATTCATCACAGGAACAGGAGTATATGTTGATTGAAAGATGCTTAATAAGGTTAATACCCCATGTGTTTTCTACTGATTTCAGCTGAGCACCCACCTAAGGTCTGTCTGGGGTCAAAGTCCACTGTGATACAGATTTGTGTGGAGTTCTATAACATGTCCTTCAAAGTGAACATGCACCAGGAACATAAGACACAGCTCAATGGTTGTCTGGACTACAGCTTCAATGTCTATAATAAAACTATTAGTACCTTTCCTCTGGGCTGTTTCGAGATCCCCAGTAATAAACACAGAGCTGACGATCAGAACCAGATACCACTCCTGGGAAATTGGGTGCCCTGAGTAAAGCTGTGAACAGTCAACATACAGAAGTGTACAATACCCAGCGTTGACAACAAGTGCAAGTTGCTTTTAGAACATCTTGAACATTAGCCAGACATCTGAAATAATGACCTGGTTGTATACTTGAAATTTCATCCTCTGTGTTGTAGTGCATGGGTGTTGGGGTCTGGGAGCTTCCCTGCCCCGGAGCCCCAGGGGCTGTGGTTATATAAGTTCTCTAGTCTACTCAAAGGGTGATGCCATTCTAAACTGAGATACTCAAGATTATCTACTCAAAAACTTATGATTGAAACAAGTTCTCAAAGGCTTCTGTGTCCAAATGAGATCAAAGTCCTGGGAAAGTTGCACGCCATGCCCTAGACTGTACTGAACTGAACGAAGATTGCATAGATGGAAACAGCCTTTGATAGCTTTAAAAGCATTTTTACATATCAGCGCTTTGTATTGAGCCAAACTTTGTATCAGTCACATGCAAAAAAATCCTACACAGCAACCAACATGAACACAATTTATACTGGCCTGGAGAGCTCCTAAATAAATGTTTGATAAAATTTGGAGCACAACTCAAGAGTACAATCTCAAGGGTTTGAGTCCATCTTGACAATACTCAAACGGTTTGGACCTCGGCTCCAGAGTCTGATTTGTTGTGAAGCCCTGTCTTTGTCCTGTGGCATTCTTGATCAACAGAAGGGAAAATGAGTTTGATTTCTCATATGGCTGACATGATGTCTCTTGCTCCAACATACAGGAAATATGTACACGACCCATAATCAAAGACCTACCTAATAAGTATTTCTTCAAAATTTACCTTAATTTCAATCCTTATATTATCTTATCTTTTGTAGCAAAAAATGCAAGATTATAAGTGGTACCCTAAAAGCTCGACAAATTCGACCCCCTTTGCAACTCATAAAACTTCATTTTATGCAAAGGGTAAGAAGTGTAGACACATAATTTTGAAATTTAACTTGAAGGTTAGACTTTAAATTACCAGAAAATGTAAGTTTTAGTTCCAAATTCACACTTAAACATTCAATTAATTACTTAAAGTTTATGCCCTTAGAGGTCGAATTTGTTGAGCATTTAGGGTAATTTGAGAATAGAAACTACCGGTAAGTTATTTAACATTTATTTTTTTTCCATTACAAAATAGGAGGTTGAAATTTTAGTTATGTCTTTACTTCAAGAAATACTTAAGAAGCTAAATGAATACAGGCCCTGGCTCCTGAATGTACTAGAAAGCAGAGAATGCTATTCACAGCAGTATAACAGACATTTGATGATATGAGGATCCAATATGCCAAAGACTATATTGTGCTCATGTGCTGAACGTTCCATACACTGTTCCTAATGTAATTATGTCAAAATAAAACTTTTTAATTTTTACTGATTGTATATCTTAGAACATGAACATGTGTGTGTCTGTGGTTAAAGCATTGTCTGGATTCTACAATGTAAATCTATATAAATCATCCAAGTTTGCAACTGTTGCAAGTTTATATACCGTTGCAAGAATATGAAATGTGTTTTCATTTTGTTTATACTACAAGTGTTTTTCAGTGCATGCCTTTGGTTCATAGCACAATTTCTGAGTTGTTTTACTGCATCTTTATGTGAGGCATCTCGTAGATTAATTTTTCTAAAATATATTGATGTGTAAGCCATTAAGCATACACTCTTAAAGCTTGCCCTCTGAATCTGTCCACTACGGTGACCCCTTAACTTATTTTGGTTTTCGCTTTACATATACCCTGTTGACGTACATGTGTTAAGAACTGTACATCTTGTTTATGGTATTTAAACTGTTTATATGTCTTGCGAATCTTGTACAGCTTGTCATGTCACAGGGAGACAGCATGGGATCAATGTACAATGGTTGCATGCAATTTCTGTGTACATTTATCAAAACTATTTATAAGCTTGTCAGTGTATTTTGTGGCTCTCCTTTTGTTGAGTTTATAAGCCTATAAGATATGTTTCTTATCTTAGAAGACAAGATGTTTGAGATATCAAATATATTTGATAAAGGATGTTAATGGATAATGCTCAATACCAATTCAAATAATTAAATAATCTGGTATTATATGTTAAATATTTATTCTGGTGTTTATCAATGTATATTCGATGGTAAATACATTTGTTATTAAAAACATATATATTATTTATGTAAGTTTAGAGTTTGACTTTGTGGGTGAGATATTACTTCATGTACATGTAGATATGACGATTGTAGGAGGGTGCATACGAATTCAGTATATTGTCAGTTTGGTAATATCAGTCAAGCCGTTAGTCAATTGATTAATCAGATAACAAACTAATAACTCTGAAGGGTATACTATCATTTACATATTTCTGGAGAGCTAGCCTTTTAAAGATTGTTGTGCCCTCTGGCTAAGGGTAGTAGGTTTCCAGACTATATTCATGCTGTCATACTTAGCACTGAAGGAACATTATCTTTCCGACAGCAATAACAGTTAAGTGACTTCACACTTCTTGGTTGTGTTAGAGTCGCTGTCATCTGTTGGAATACATCGTCGTCATATAAGCACGGCGTTAACACCAATCAATCAATCAAAGATTTTTGTTTCCTCGGAGTTCAATGCTGTATTCATCAGTTTATCTCTCTGATATAGTTATAGTTCTAGGCGTGCCGAACCAAGAAAGACTAGTAATCACTCCACACAATGGCCAGACTCTGTGACTCCGGTAGTTGTAGTGAAGGCTGTTTTGCTCTAGAAGTTAGAATAAACATCGTCACGAAGAAACCAATACAGCGGCAATTAATTGTTTAAAGTTAAAAGAATCACAGAAAAGTACAGAGTACAAAAAATGACGCGACAACATATCTGCCTCATCGATCATGTCCGTTGGCTTAGAGAAACAGAACAAAGGTAGATTTCGCAAAAAATCCACTTTAATGCAAAAAACGTTGATTAACTTGGCGACTTCTTTTAACAGAATTATGAAAATTATAAATGTATTTTCTGGGACAGCTGTCAGTAGTTTGTCACCAGACTAGAACTCTAGCTATGAAGTATTGGAGTACCTTTTTCCTCTACAAGGCTCCCTGACTTCTCCATGTAAAAATCTTGGTCACTGATAAAATGTGCTGTTTAGTTTTATGTTAATTTATTTAAATGCAAGAGAACAAATTTCTTCATAACGATACATGTATTCCCCTTTGGCAGAAAATACCAATCCTGCCATACAAGTTAAATAAACCGGAATAAGACATACATCATTGACAAGGCAAGTTAAATGTCGGTTACTAGTTCTTCCTTGCTGCAAATCGTGTTATACAATAACAAGAAATAAAAGTACTTCAATGTATGTCTCGGGTGGCTGCGGAGAATGCGAGTTGGTTTTCCATACACCTGCAACGTAAATTCGCCATCTAAGTGAAATAGCGTTGCGTACGACGTTTACACTACGCTAATATATCAATCAATGTATCGGAGGTTCGGGCCCACTTCTGGACCTAAGGTATATAGCCTTTATAAAGGACGTTTTCATTCCGGTGGATTTGGCGGCACGAAGTATTTACTGAAATGCCATTTAGAACGAAGTTAAACTCATATCAGATAAATAAACTGATTTAAAATCATTGTAACAATTGAAGTCCCCAATGTAAATGTGACAACTGACAACTCAACACCGGGGAGCCTTATACGTGTTTTATGGCCAGAATGCCGACAGTCATCTCCCGAGTGCATTCTAGTTCAACATCGCCTATCTTTGGTACCTTCCGTCCCCTCCGATTATCGGCTTTAGTGTAATGACATGACATTTTTAATCCATTAGCGGTATAATTACCGCTGCAGGCAATACTTTTATCACATGTATTCTATAGGATATCAAGTGCATTCCGCGCCAATAAAAATCGACATACAGCAGGTAACAGCAAAGAAAATGAAGAAATAAAATAGAACTATTTAGCATAACTTTAGGTCGAAATGACCAATGTAACAAGAAAATCAAGTCACGTGAAGAGTTTTACTTTCTTCATAGGTCGATTAATCAGGTCAAGCGTCAGCAGCCTCGCAATGACGTTCACAGCTATAATCAAAATGCCTAGTCATAACATAATGATACAAGGTCCATCAATGAATTGAATCAATGGACCGTTTTATACAAATGCTCCGAGTGAGGTACGTTAACCAGGTATAGTTATAACAAAACCATGATCAACCAACACCATTGCCACGAAAAGTGACTAAATTATTGTATCTGTACAAATGACTCACTTTAACGGAATACAATAATAGAGGTTAAATATATTATCGTGAAGAATAACCACATCGGCACAGAGATGTCGACTATAATTAAAACCGATCATCTCATTTTGTGGATGAATAATCAGAGACCAATTTCTGGATAGATCTTACTCTCGAGTTGTTATGGGTAACCTTTAGGCATCTCGAGAAAAGGTAAGAAGAGTTGTATGGTGAAGATGTTATCAGCTACAATAGGAAATAAGGAAAGTGGCATAATAAATACTGTAGATCTATTTAAACGTAGAATATATGTAAACGGTACAATGCTATGATTCTCTTTCCCTCGTTATATGTATTGACTTAGAAATTAATGTTTCTTGAAATTTAGCGTTTGTCCAGTCCGCTTTAGATCTCAACACAGATTATAAAAACAACACAATGGTAAAGCTATATTTTTTCTTTCTTAATAAATATGTTTCTGGCAAAATAAGATAATTTTTCTCATATGAAGCATTCGTCCAGTCCGCTTTAGTTCTCGCCATACAATACGAAAAGAACATCAAGGCGAAGCTATGTATTTTTTATACATTTGGCTAAATAATATTTCTTATAGTCTAGCGTTCGTCCAGTCCGCTTTGATGATGTCCGCCGCTACCTCCGCTATCATGATGACTGGGGCGTTAGTGTTACCAGCGACTATCTGTGGCATAATGGAGGCGTCTGCTATCCTCAATCCCTTTAGTCCACGAACTCTGAAAACACATAAAACACAAAGGTATTGTTATTATGAAAACGATAGCCTCAGTTTGACTCGTTGGTTAAACACGTATTGCATATGGCATGACCATTTGACTAAAACCTGCGTTGAAAAGCTAGATTGTACTTAATGGTTACAAAATGATGGTGGTGACATTAAATGATGATATTTTTTCTTCAGAGGCATTAAGAAGTCGAGGAGACCTACCAGACAAGAATAAATGGATTCCAACTTCATCTATTTCTCAAGCTACGTTCGGTACAGATACTATACCGAGTCAAAATGGAGTAATATTCCCCCCGTTATCACAGGTCTTGTGTGTAGGACGGAGTATAGCTGATTAATATTCTGGATGCAGTGTCGATATACCCGGCTATTTGTGGATATGTTCAATGTTGGGCGGAAATGGGTTACGGCTATTATACATGTTCTGTAGCTTGTGAAGGTCTATATCACAAAATTTCCCTTTTAGGAGGGTGGTTTACAGTTCCCTTGTTCTTTCTGAGCTAAGGGCCATCAGGTATCCGATCTGTTCTGGAGTGATTCTGTATTTCGTCCTGTAAATGTATTGTGTGTCGCCGTGTCGATGTTGATTCCTTGAACCATTGGGCTGCCAACTCGTTATCTGAGTGAATAAGCCTTAAGTTCGACGTTAAACCCCAGTCAAACAAAGAAACCCTCTTTTTAGCCTTGCTCAACCTTTCCACGTAAAAATCGGGGTTAGTAATTCTAAAGTTCTTGCCTAACAAGTCTAACAAGTTCACAAATGTGTATTCAGTCGGCAACTTTCTGTACTTCATACTTATCAGGTTATTTTTGATGTCTTTTCTTTTTCCATTAAGCATTACTTGATCCAACATTTGATGTGGATGTAGGAATATTTTATGACAATGTTTGGAAAGCTGGCTTACCTCAATCTGGGGTCTACCACGGCTGTGGAGTCAGAATCATGGCCCATCTTACAGGTGCCTGTAGGGTGGTATAACGTCATGGTGTTGTGACGTGTCAGCCTTTCCCAGTAAGCGTCTGTAAACGGCTCTGTTGTTCCCGGTAACGTCCGGTTAGTGGATCTTGTACCGTGTTTCTGGAAAGCCTTCGTACCGGCTAAACGGTGAGCAAATTTGATACCTGTATGTTGAAAAAATAATGTTTTGTTCAAAACCGAAGCAATTCACTGTTTTAGAACTTCTTGAGGTTAACAGATAACAAGACAGACGCAATATGGTAAACCAGTGCATTACTTCACTGGAAGCTAACTTTTGGCATAATAGGTTCGGATGGAAGTTTTATTGCGCCACACATGATGAAACTGTTGTATAACTCATATATACCACATATGACATTCTTTAACAATTTCCACGACAAACACGCAAATTGGTATCGTTAGAGTTGGCTAAGAATAAAATTGATCGACTAGAGATGGACGCAGCCAATATTAATCGTAAAGTCTTACCTTCTACAAGGGATCTGACGTCAGCATAGTCCGATAAATAATTAGGATCGATGATTGGATGATCATCTGGGTCCGCACTGCGCAGGCGTATCGTCCCTTCACTTTTCGGATGCATTAAAACTGTGTGGATGTTAAACCCGTGTTTGTTGATCATTCCGCCGTGAAGTGATTCCCAAACCTGAAATATTAACCAAATATAAATGGTGGAACAAATGTTTGAGATTGTGTTTCTGCAAATATAAGCTGTGGAAACCAATTCAGGATTACCAGAAAACAAGATTTCGCACCTCACCATAGTTCCAAATGGCAAATATATTTTAAACTTGGACAGGTCACTGACTATCTTATGGTTTTAATCCAATTGCTGGGGGTTTCTCTCATTGTGTTATTATAAAAAAGAACAGTTTGTGTGTGTTTTTTAGGTACGTAGGCCCTACCTATTTTGACATGAGCCTATATTTAAGACGGTTTTCATTCCTGAACTGTTTGTTATATATGGTCATAATGTATAACAGAAGGATATTTGATTGAATGTAAGTTAGTATGTATGGATGATGGCCTATATAATTATACACCGGTTCAGATCCCCTGACAGCTTGACATGTACAAGGAATTTATTCGAGTGCATTGCACATTTGTGAATTAAGTAGTTCAATATTTCGAGACGGTCTCGGGCCATTCAACACTAGAATTATTACCTCGTCCTTCATGTTGAAGTTCTCTTTTTGGACAGAACTGGGACCAGTTGCTCTCAGTCCGGCCAATAGGTGGAGCTCTATGTCAGGGCACGGGTCACGTGGATCGCGGGCGGGAGTTTTGATGAAAGCTACGCCCTCATTGGTGGCTGCGCTCAAGTAAACACCTATGAATTTTTACATTTCAAAAATAAATCAATCAAACTTTGAACACCACTAGTGCGAAGACCACAAACCCTCCGCGGTTCAAGTAGAGCGGACCAACTCGTACGTGTCGATGGCGCCATGATTGTACTGGTTGTAAGACTATCTGGCTAAGATACCGCGGGCACCAAATAAATTACTGAAAGATTTTTTGTAAATATTTTTTAATATTCAAGGTTTCAGGTATATGGCATATCGAATTATTTCATATATTCTTCAATCTATATTTTCTCTTCGTTTTTCTTTCTCTTGAAGCTGACAATTAAAACTTTGTCCTGACATTGAGCATATATTCGTTTATTTATAGCTACAATGTCTCTAAGAATGTCGAAAGTGACTTGGATTTAGATAAAAACTGTATCTAATTTATCCACTGAACAGCTTATAACATAATAAGCAGTAAAGAAACTCAGAATAGGTCCATAGTTTAATCTCAATATTTCGACTTCATATATATTAAATCATCGTCAGAAGAAATATAAATATAAACATATTAAATTCATATTAACTAAAATAGTCTCAACATTTTGATTTAAATATACATTATGTAAGTAATTTGTACCATATCTATAATTATTATCCTTACTTAGTGTCATATGTATGTTATATAATTTAATATTCTGAGACAGGACTGTCATTTACGTAATTTCTACTGTGTCTATTAGCCAACTGACTGACGCTTCTATGAGCCCTCACCTTCTAATCCACACCAATTCCCTTGTAAAACACCTCTGATCCTTCTCTCATGTATTTAATAGTTTTGTTTGTTTTGTAATTATTAGTCAAATGAGGATATATAAATATATTCGCAAAATTTTCTTTCTCTACATTTATGCAAAAAATATATATACGCCACTGTACTTTTTTGATTTATATTTTTACTGAAGACGACTAAAATAAAGTCGAAATATTGAGACAAACAATGGACCAATTCGGAGTCTCTCCACTGCTTTATAAAAACTGTGTTTCACGATTTTCTGCGTTCGACTATGGCGTTCGCCATCTCGTTAGTTAAAATAACCAGCTCTATATTCGTCGGTTAGATGCCTTCCATGCAGGGTTATCCTTATAGGCAGCGTTTCATCCTGTAAATAGTAATATACCTATTTATTTTTCAGCTGATACCTTTATTGAATTGGAAAGAGACATGGGCTACATACCTCTGCCAGTGGTCTCATACTCGATCTTTGCTTTCAGGGAGTTGATGACCTGATCAGTGATGGATACAGCCTCCTCGATCTCGAACTCCACCCCATCCACAAACACGTGATCCTGAAGGTGATCCCCCACCGGCAGATCCGCTAACACCGGGATCTGAGAAAGAACGGATTTTTAATTAATAGTGGGTTTATTAGTTTACAGCATGTGGGGATTATTTTTTCCTCAAACGAGACAATTAAGGCAAGTCGTCGATAACCTTCGAGTGAACGTTTATTCTTTCAGCGCCCTTGATCTAGTGAGATCAGGTATAGATAGTGGGGATTATGTTTTCCGCAAACGAGACAATTAACGCAAGTCGCTGATAACCTTCGCGTGAACGTTGATTCTTTCAGCGCCTTTGATCTAGTGAGATCAGGTATAGATAGTTAGATGTCGCACGGGGAATGTATATATAACTGACAAATCACATATCGATGTAGATAACTGAACTGGGGTTACCAGCGATCTATACAGTAACGGTGTTCTCATTCCAGTAGAATAATGTTACGTTTGAACTGGATCAGTTCAACTCATATTGAACTTCTGATACCATGTTAACAATCAGCCACGGAATAATGGAGGGACAAACGCTCTAATATAAAACTACTTAAATCTATCTTCTTAAGAATCATTTCACGAATACTAAGCTGTGGCGTAAAACTACGCGCACCTGCAACTGTTAGATTGTATCGACGAGAAGTCAAATAAAAAGACCTATCGACCTTAAGTATACAAAGTAAGTTTCCCGAAGGCTGCGGTGATCGTGGGTTGGTTTTTGTGAGATTTTCATTCCGATTTTCCACCATACACCGGCAGCGCAAACTCGTCATTTACATCAAATACCGTTGAGGACGACGTTAAACATGCACATATCAAATAAATAAATAAAATCAAATGACATTGGAATCTTTATTTTCTTTCATGATTTGCTTCTCATGTAAACTAAATATACCTGAAGATTGTTAAGATGACTCCGAGGCCCCACTCCTGATAACATTAGGATCTGCGCTGACCCAATGGCCCCCGAGCTGAGAATGATCTCTCTGTGGGCCCCCAATGACTTCATCAGGCCGTCTTGTTTGAAGATGACGCTAGTTGCTCTGTTGCCATTAAACAATACCTGTAACCGACACGAATATTTGAGCACTGGTGGGTTAATAATGTAATTCTAAATAAGCTGACAACTCACCATTTTCAAAGACGGCCTGTAATCCAATCATTATAATTGTATTTGCTGTTATAGCCATGCACCAGCCTAAAGTTTTTAATTTAAACAAGTTGACAACACTATTAAATTTGATCATGAATTCGATCGTTTGTGCCACATTAATTTTGCTAGATTTTTATTGTTCTTAGATTTGGCCTATATATGTTGAATATGCTTTACCTTTCTCACGTGAGCATAGGTTAATACACGCAGATTTGGTCTATGTTGAACAGGCTTTAGAAAGGAATGTGCCGTGCTTGCTCTAACGCCATCTCCAATCGTAGCCTGGGACACCATGAAACCTGGAAAGCCAAACGATTAACAGATCAAATGATAACATTATTCATAATATTTTAACGAGGGCTTTCGGACTATAGGTTTTCAATTAAATGGGTTTCCAGAGTAAATTAAGGTTCTCAATAAGGCCTGTAAGTCACTTCATGTGATGATAGTGATTTACGAGATTCATTTCAGTTCAAGCAGATGCTACTCTTTAATGCATGTAGCATCACATGGAAAATTAAAACATCCCGTCCGATGTTATAACTGAACCCAAAAGAAACACAGCTATTAAAGCGGAACGCCAGATTGACAAGGATGTAACCGGAAAAAAACGATAACGTCACCCTCGACATCACAGGCAACATGTAATAATGATCGACAGATACAAAGACGTATAACGCCCCATGGTCTTCAACAAGAGTGTTAAGCCCCTTTCCCACACAATGCTACTGTAGAGCAAGATTTTTCAAAGTAAAAAAATCTTGATGTACCGTAGCAATTCGCATTCAAAGCTTCATGGTCAATCGAATTTAACGTCTTGTTAAGACGCTATCAAGACGCCGTCAAGATGTTGTGAGACAGTAATGCGATATTGTCAGGATAGTTTTACAAATTATAAAGGTAGTGTTACGAAATCGTCAAGATTTATCACGGCGTACTACGAAATGCTAATATTGCCCTACGACGTCACTACGGCATCAGTACGATTCACAAGACGCTAGTACGAATTAGTAAGACGCCTGTATACGAATTGATTAATCACATGACAAATCGGTTCAACGGGTGAAATAATAGATATGTTGTAGGTTTTTCATAGTCCTTATTTCTCCTTATGCACCATGTTCAATAACCTTGAACACATACAAGCCGCTGGTCTGGAGGAAGAAGAAAATGTATTGGCTCCTGCAGCTTTTCTGGCATGTGATAGGGATCAGCGTAGACGTGGAAGACAAAGAAAAAGAGAAATTTGGGTGAAACCATGGCTTCTGCATCGTCCATTATTTGGTCAGTACGAACACCTTCTAGTGGAATTAAATCGAGAAGACCCCCGGGGTTACAAGAACTTTCTCCGTGTGACCAATTAACTTTTTACTGAGTTGGTGGAACGCGTTGGACCTCATATACAGAAGAAGGATATTTTTTGGCGCAAGTCCTTAGATCCAGGTATACGGATTGCTATAACTCTGCTCTACATGGCGACGGGAGACTCATATAAAAGTCTCCAGTATGGGTTTCGGGTGGCATAGAACACGATAAGTAAAATCATCCCTGAAACCTGTGATGCTATTACTCTTGAGATGTGCGATGAAGTGATGCAATGTCCAAGCAACCAAGAGGAATGGAAGGAGGTAGCTGATAAATTTTAAAAAAGATGGAACTTCCATTACACCGTCGGGACCATAGATGGGAAACATGTTGCCATCCGCTGTCCACCTTTGACAGGATCGTTGTATTACAACTACAAGGGGTTTCATTATATTGTACTACTCGCTGTTGTTGATGCAGAGTCGCTATAACCAACAAGAGTCTTGGTGGCATCTTGTTAAAGTCGCGCTCGGTCGCAGCACCGTCGTAGTGGTATCGTATAAGCACCGTAGTGATGTCGGGGCTTGGCGTAGGTGGTGTGGCGACTACGAATGAGTACGAATAAACAAGAGACCGTTACAACATACAACGAGAACGTCAAGACAACATTACGACTCTTCTACGATGCTGCAGCGGTGTATGTGGGAAAGAGGCTTTAGGCCGAGCTCCACTGTATAGTAATGTAGAGCAGGTGGGAATACAACTCTTGGTCAGCGACGATGATGAGGCCACAACAAATATTAGTTTGGTTCTAATCGACCTTTTATAAGCATCAAGAAAAAGAAATATATTATATTAAACCCGTCAAATTGTATCCCATACAGAATAATAATACCGGTGTAGCATCATGCTTGTTTCTGACAAATTAAAAGCTCAGGCCTTTGGTTTTCATGAATTTTTGATAGGCCTAATATCTAACGGCGAAAAAAACAAGTCTTAGCTTTTGCCCGACAGAAAATAACTCAAAAACTATCGCCTGAGCTCCTCGGACTTATCTGTGTTATACCGGTAGCCCATTTGGCTGTATTGTGGAATGTTTTGGACCGGAAGCCCATTTGGCTGTATTGTGGAATGTTTTGGACCGGTAGCCAATTTGGTTGTATTGTGGAATGTTTTGGACCGGAAGCCCATTTGGCTGTATTGTGGAATGTTTTGGACCGGAAGCCCATTTGGCTTTATTGTGGAATGTTTTGGACCGGAAGCCCTTTTGACTGTATTGTGGAATGTTTTGGACCGGAAGCCCATTTGGCTGTATTGTGGAATGTTTTGGACGGGTAGCCCATTTGGCTGTATTGTGGAATGTTTTGGACCCAACCTGCTTCCTTCTGACAGTTTAAAATTGTTGTGAAGATATTATAATGAGCATTTACCTATTTGTTCCGCCCCATTGCAGTCAAGTGATTTGTATCCTAGCTCAACTCCAGCCTCTACGAATGATTGACAGAGGGGCGTAAATCCTGCAGTACACACTTTGAGTGGCCCTCGATTTCCATGATAACCTGTTAAAGCGATATAGTGACATTGTGAGCAATACTGTCTACAAATGCCATATATAGGAATCGGAATCTGAAACTGGTCATCGCTCTTTATAGAGTATATTAACAAATCTTCAAAACTAAAAGTGATACATGTCGTTTTAATTAAAACCTTTCCTATATTTTTGGTTTATAGGGAATTGTTTGAAATGGTGTTTATGGTATTGGCTTAAAACTTGTCAAGGTTAATTACAAACTTTGTTAACATTAACGCGTTAAAAAGAGAACCATTTAAATCGATCGAAACGCTTTAAACCTCCCCTGCTGAACATATGCATCATACAAACACTTCAAGAATTAGGCACTGTACCGAGAAGAGGTTCAAATCCCCCGGTGGACCGTAGGGGGATAATGGAGGACGGTTCCCAGTAGCTGCGGATATCGCGTGTTGGCTTTTACTAGGTTTTTTCTCGCTTTTCCACCATACAACGGAAACACAAAGTTGCCAAAGTGAGATATCCTTGAGACATTAAACACCAATCACATAAATAAGTAAATAAAAGGAATAGCTATAAATGTATGGTCGATAACAGCTACCATTGTTTCTAGTCCTTTATTACAAATCTTTTATCTTACCCGAATTTACATATTGCTCGTTGCTGTTGTTCTCAGATTTGATAAAGTAAGGCAAGACATCTTTATAACTCCACCCTTGACAACCCAGCTCCGCCCACAAATCGTAGTCATGTCGACTGCCTCTTACATATTGGTGATGATTAAGACAGCTCGTGCCACCAAGAACTTTGCCACGCGGCCAACTGCTTTGCTGCCAAATTTAAAATAGAAAAGGTGAGAAAGTGTGCCATTCGGCCTCTCAAAGA
Source organism: Katharina tunicata (assembly GCA_032466195.1). Lineage (NCBI taxonomy): Eukaryota > Metazoa > Mollusca > Polyplacophora > Chitonida > Mopaliidae > Katharina > Katharina tunicata. Next base: position 8,024 of record JAVFBZ010114206.1, on the reverse strand, counting down.
TTTAAACAGCTTTGGTATAAATCATTCAGTCAATCAATCAGCCGGTCAGGAAAATATCAATCGAACGAGAGCCCGACGATTTACCAACCTATGAAAAACTCAATCGATCACGACCTTTCCACATAAAGTAGAAATTGATCCTTTAAACATAAATAAAGTCTTACAGCCCTGTTGTTGTTACCTGACTCTTCAATCCGTGGCAGGCATATTTCTGAGGAACAGTTTTATAACCCCAGTTAGCGGTGGTGTTTTGTAGTCGAGGTGCAAACAACGGGACACTTATGTCAGGGTAGTTAGAGTCATCTCCCCCTGCCTCCAGTAGTGCCACGCTCACGCCCGGGTCCTCTGACAATCTATTGGCCAGCACACAGCCCGCGGAGCCGGCACCGACTGTAAAGAGAAACACAGTATCATATATCCCGAAAAGGCAATTACGCATGCATTTCTTATATGGGTAAAAAGCCAATGTTTGCTTTTCCAAGGTCGAGATTAAAAAGTTTGCAACAAATAGAAGAGAGAGAGAGAGAAAAAAAGTATTGAGAGGATTATATGAAGGTTTGAATTGCGTTAAAAGACGGATCTAGCCACTTTTTCTTAAAAATTAAAACCATTATTCTGGATGTTTCATGAGTTTATGATTCGCATACAGTTTATAAGACAATGTCTTTTAAACTTTTAAATCGTTTCAATTGTCAAATAATTTAAATATGGGTCCCCAAATTGCATTTACAAAAAATTCTCGAAAGGCACAGCAAGTTAAAAAGGCTGTATATAATAAATTCAACTAGATATTTACCTACGATATAATCAAAAACACCTGCGGACTGCGGCATCTTTGAAAAACACAGAAATATTCAGGAAATGAGGTTTCGCAGGTTTCCTTCAAAAAAGAAATAATGGTTTTGGTTTTCACGATTTCAGATGTGTAACGTGTAAGCCATCTAGTTTATTCACCAATTAGTCCGCATTCAGGAACTCGTTTGATTATAGTTATCTTTATATTTATAGTTTGGCACAGTTGATTCGCCACAATAACATCGTGGGCAATCTCATAAAATGAGTTGATATATAGACGTAGGCTTATGTCTTTGGACCGAACATGAAAGATACAAGGCCAGTCAGTTCAGAGAGATAAAAACAAGTCTTTTGGTATTTAATCTCTTTGGTTATGAAACAATTTCCCTTGCTTTCATCGAGGGTCCAGGAGCCCCGGGGATGTGATATTCAGGAAGGACGAAGAAGCGATAGTATAGTTGTTTTGGGCCTTGGAATTTGGATTCAGCAACGTATTTAAATGTAAGGTTTTTAGTTCTGTTTTGCCCCCTTTTCGTTCTTCGATTTGAGCTCCCATTTGACCTTTTCTGCGTGTATTCTACAGTTTTCTAACTATAGCAGGTTAATGCAATAATTATTTTAGACAAAGAAGACTTTTTGATTGTGAATCTGACTTCACATAAATATAGATAAATTACGTATATAATGAAAGTAGATAATGTATCAAAAATGTGAGGTCACTACATATACACTGTCTCGATATTAAGAGATATTTACACATGACATCTAGTTTTTCAAACCCATGAAACTATATTCTTTTGAGTTTAACATAACGCCTTGGTGGGAGATTTGTCTTTGGCGTCCTGTGTTGAATCCTGTCCTTGTCCCGAGGTGTATTTATCTGTTGCGAGGGTCGTTGAGGGTGGTTTCTGCCACCTGCATGTTGTGCAGGCGTGTCGTATATGAGTGAAATAACGTAAAGTATGGTGTTAATTAATTTTTCTGAGAAAGGAAATTTCATACTATTACTTTAGGGAATTTCATACCATTACTTTAGGAAATTTAATACCATTGCTTTTTGGAAGCAATGGCTAGAAATCTAACAAAGTATATGGAAGCTCATTGCGGCCATCGAGTTGTTGACGTCGACAACTCAACAACTCGAGATTCCAGTTAAAATCTCAAGTTGTCGACGTCGACAACTCGAGATCCAAATAAAATTCCATAAAATTCAGAACATTTTAGCATGTTACTAAATCGAAAGTTCATAGCCCAAAATATCTAAAATGGTTAAAGCTGGAAGTTGGAAGCGACAATGTAATAAAAACGTCTTTAGCGTTTTATATGTCCATATACTGCAGATAAAAGATGAGATTCTGTACGCGATTATAAGGTTTTTAGCTTGAATTGTGGACTGAAAAGTCTTAAAGCTGTAAAGGGTGTAGGGCCTAGAGCTTTTCTTCATCGATATTTCCAAAGTTAGTTTCGGAAGTTAAAATGAGAAAACCATGTAGAACTTTCCATCTGTTCAGCTTTCAAAATCAGAAGCTGAAAAATGAATTGTCAAAAGGGACCCGGGCCACCAGCACTATCTTAAACAGTTGTATAACCAGATGGGGAAAAAACGTATCAGCCATAAAATATAGAAACTACATATTTTATTCCACCATGTAACAGAAGCACACCTTTGTGCCGACTTAAATCCCTACTTATGCTCATAAACAAATATATTGCTATCACGATTACTTTCGGGCTTAAAGATTCAAAGTTTTTTAGAATAAAGTTACTGCTGCAATAAATAAATAAACACATGTATAGTAATAAGTGCATACGTACCCTGCAGGACTGTAACTTCTGGTCACTTAACAATAATCCTCCTATAGCATAGTATGAATACACAGACAGTGGACTGTTTGCATAAATATATGTGTGCATGTGTTAAATATAAAATTTTATGAATATTTTCCATGCAGGTCATATATGTAGGCTAGGACATCTATCTAGATATCAGCTTATATAGTTCAAAGCGCATCACCTTTACAGCTATTGTAAATAGATATAACACGTATCACAATTGTTCAAATCTAAATAAACCTACTACTTTTTCAATTTACCTCCTTTTCCTTGAAACAGGTCCCGCCAGACCGGCCTAGATAAGCCTATAGAAATACAGTTTGGACTACGTACGGAAGGCGGGTCAAATCCTGTGGCCCTATATACCGATACCATTGTTTCTCCTTCTACCACATTTGTGTGTGTATAGGCCTTATATCGCTGACGGTTTCTATATAATGTCAGAGAATACAAAAATGTTTCTTTAAAGACTTGTTTCAAGAGGCATTTTAGTTTATTTTATGGCCAAGAAAACAAATAATAACTTTTGAGTAGAAGTTTGGCGATCAAATTATTTGTGCCGCATGGTTCAGGTGATTGGGTGTTGGATCGACTGGTGGTGTCCCCGTCGCTGTTGTCTATTATAATCAGTGTATAGGTTCGAATTGTCCGGATTTCCACCATACACCAGCAACGCAATTTGTCGTTTAAGATAATACCATTGAGTACGACGTTTAACACCAATCAAATAAATAAATGTACCGATAATCAAACACAAAATAACATAATAAGTTTATAATAGCATGTCATACAATTTGTTCAGTCTGGTCAAGAATATTCCATAAAATGAGCCTAAAACCAGTAGGCCTACGCCTTGAGTGATTGTTAAATTGTTGCTTAATGAGGCAGAGAAAGTTAATGGAACATGTAAATTTTACAGATACGCGCCCCCTTTTACCTTTCCACTCTTTTTTGTTGACGTGAATATGGTCTGGGGCTATACTGATTTATAACCATCTTTCCTCCACAGCTACGCTCACTAGTTTGTTTTGTATTCTATAATTCTATAGCTAAAGGAAGACAACTAGAAGCCATTGGTGCGGAAGGCAAAATTTTGTTTCATATGAAATTGTATTTGGGAATGACAATCATGTAGTCCTAGGCCTACTGTAAAAGGATTAGGCCTACTTAATTTAATTGTGTTTCGTTTTCTTTAAAACTTAACAAAATACGACATAATAAAAAAAACATAACCACTTTTTAAAGTTATTAAAACAAATATTGACTTTTGTTCATGTCTTGTGCACATATGAAAACGAAGTAGGCCTACCGGTAGTATATGCTATAGGGCCTATATATGCCTATTTTTGTTTGTATAAATGTATAGAGAAAGAAAATCTTGGACATGTAGGCTAGGCATACCATAGGTGTCTTAGAACTATAATTGACCTCAATGATAGGCGCTGTCTGAATGTGATCTTTACATGAGAGGTTATCGGTATTTTCATTTTTGAGGGTTAACACTCTCTGAGACTGAACAGATTTTAGTGCAAAAGTGTTTGCAGGCTGATCGAGAGACTTGAGGGAAGAGAACCCATGACTCTCAGTCAGGCGCCAAATCGCCAGCAGTATATAGGCTACCGTACATGCTGGCCACCTGAAAAAAGCTTTCCGGCCTTGTACTAAATTCTATGAGAACTGAAGTTATCCCGTCCAGGGTTAAAATATAGAGTTCAGTACAGCATACGTCATATAATCGTAAATACAACCGGGAATCTTAAGTTATGAAGACAAGATTCTGGTATACCATACATTCTGGAAATATGCTGGAAATCTTTTATGTGGGAGGCTCAAAATATGAGCACTGTTGACATGGCAAGCGTAAATACTAGCGATGATGATAAAGATGAACAAAAACGCAAACAGTTTGGTAACAGATTTCTTACAGACCCACAAAATGTCTTTGAACATAATGCTTGGTAAATGATATTTTCTTAATTCATGGACATCTGAGAGAATAATCACTGCTGGAAAAAAAACATGTGCTAGCCACGAATACTAGGCACTCAATGGTCTGATTCAATACGTAAACTGTTTAATTTCACTGCTTTGGATTCATTTGAAACTGACTTGAAAAATTTGATACCAGACTTAGATAGAACATTAGACCAACTATGCATTCATCAAGATTAATGCCGATACATTGTTTATTAAAACCGTTAGTGTTAAGTTTAGTTCGGAAAAGGCTTCTTTGCTATGAACACACAAGACACCGAAAGAGACCCACATTTGGCTCAAGATATCTAAAAGATGAGGCTCGTGTCTATGAGTTCAATAACTGGTAAGCCAGATCAAAACCCTCAAGTGTGGTATTGATAACTTTTCTCCATCATAGTGACATGAGTGATGGGCATATTTATCTGAACTTTTGATAAAAGTTACAGATCTTTTAATTTAATGCCTTATGTACATCAAGACAAAAATCTTTTTCTGGTGTAAGCTTACCCTAAATCACATAAAATTACAACTTTGGATGCTAAGTTAATGACTCTGAAATTATATATATGTCAGTCAGATGACGATAATGCTGTTGGAGAGATTCAAGATTTTACAGAAAATATTAGTTATTAAATGCAATTGGATTTTCTCAATTTTCAAAAATGTGACACTGATACGTGTTTAAAATTATAGGTGTTTTAGTACCTTAAACTAGAATGTATATAAAAACCCTAAGTTAATCTTCACTAGTATAATGACATTTTTTACTTGAATTTTAATTTATTCATATTTAAAACAAATAAACAAGAGATTCTTATTGTTATTGTGCATTTCAAAATTTACATGATGGTTTTATTTCTTATCGTATAAAGGTATTGGCATTGTATTGAATGAATTCAGAATAGCTTGTTTAATGGGTATGCCTTTAATCCAACATTGTATGATCTACAAATTGTTTTAACACTTTTGCTATATGTTATGAATTATAATGGTAGATCAACTTGTATGATAAATTATTAATATTGACTTTTCAGGGATAATGTTGTCTGGGACGAGGAGCAGGAACTGGAGGCTAGGAGAGTGACAGAAGAACAAATAAAACACCCAGTTGACAAAGAAACACAGGGTAAGTATGAACCTCTTAGTTTGCTATATTTAATTGTGGTTACCACAGTTTTCAATCAGCTGGCCTACAACCCCAATCAATGAATTAATCAAATCAGCTGAAAAAAAAAAAAAATTATATTGATACAGGTTATATATGTAATATTATATAATAGTATTTTTTGGATTTGTTAGAATAATTCTTAGACTTAACAATCTACTTTAAAACATGTTGCTGGCATTACCGATGAGGATATTGAATCAACTCAGTCAGTGCCTCACTTCAAGCTTTGTGGGTGGTAGTATACTGTTTTGACACTATTGAAATGACAACACCCCAAGCTACTAAGGTGGGAGCTTTCGCTTCCCTGGTGCTCTTTGAGCTACATTTAAGGGGTACCAGAAAGCTGATATGTTGTGATGTTCTGTTTTTTGTCCAATTAATATCCTGTGGTATGTTGTCTGTTGCCAGTGTTGTTTAGGATGGTTTCCTTCGCCGGTCTGGATGGCACGCCGTCATATAAACGAATCAACCTTAAAGTCACATACGCACCCAAATATTCTGTATTTTGGGTTTTCACAGAATCACATGAATCATATATATTTTCACCAATAAATAAAAGATAGAGGTATTTCGTTAACTCTACCCCCAGATTTGAAGGCAAAGGTACATGTAGTTTAAAAGCTACAAAAAACCTGAAAATTCTGCCAGAAATTTTAATTGGAAATGTGTCGATCTGCTGTCACAGCTCAGACACACTTTGATATACCGACGTCACGCCTAGTCAACCGTGTTAGCCACCGCACCCCTTACAAGATTCAAAATGTTGGCTCGTTACAAACAAGGTCATTCACCGCGGCTGGATCAAAGTCTTTTTGAGCAAATATGGCCAGCCCTCTTTCTGTTCACTTTAAATAACTGCTAGATTTATCCTGGTCCGTACAAACTTTGTACCCAATGAATAATTTTTATTTTACCGTGACTATTTTTTTAACAAACATCAAATCTTGTAAAAATCAAGGCAAACAGAATTAGTTGAAAAATCAAAATTTTGGGTGCGTAATCAAACAAACCCAACTAATAAGTCTAACAAGGATATTTTGTTTGCAGAGAAGAATGAGATGGAGGCTGGTAAATACTGGGACAGTTTTTATGACCAACATCAGAACCGGTTCTTCAAGGATCGTCACTGGCTGTTTACAGAGTTCCCAGAGTTGGCAACATGTGGGTGTAAAGGGGAAATAACTTCGAAGATCGATGACACAACTACTGATAGTGAATCCAGTAAGGACACATTCCCCGGAGAATCTGCTAAAATTAGGATGCTAGAGGTTAGAGGGATTCACTTTAATCAATTGTGACAAATCTTGTCTGAATGTGACATCACTTTCAGCAGAGCCAAGCATACTTCATTCAAAGTTTTCTTGGAGTTTACCTCTATGCACCCGCAATTGAAAGTTGTCATATAATGTATAAACACCTGAGTGTGATATAAAGCTTCAGTTAAATACTATAGGAATGTTGGGGTCTAATACTTTCTCAAATCAAATATAAAAACAATTCCTAGGAATCACTATCTTAAACATACTTAGGGGATTGAAAAGTAAAATAGTTTGCTAGACCTTTTTAAATAAGTTTGTCTCCTACCTTTAGTCTTTTTAAGTCAATTTACAATTTCAGGATAAATTCCTAGAACAATCTTAACATTTTCGAAAACTGTACTGCAACTGTCTGGAAGTATAATTAAACTTTGATCCCAGTATTAAGATTTGTACACTAATAATAGTCATCTTCATAATAAAACTTTCAAAAGAATGTAATGATTTAATTTCTGTTCATGCCGTTATGCTTGATAAAACGCTTGGTGGAGCAATACTTGAGTAGCTTTTGAGTAACATCATATATTTTTCTAACTAAGGTTGGATGTGGAGTTGGAAACACTGTATTTCCTGTGCTTCAGACCAATAAGTAAGTGAACAACTTCAACAATCTGAATTCAAACTGATCGGTAAAAAAACAACTACAATGTACTTCATTTAGAATTTAACTTTGTTTAATTTTTAATGAAAAGTTTCATGCAATACCATCGAAAGACCAATAACTAACAATTTGAAAGAAGTTAATAGATAGCCTTTCTTAGTCCGTATTAAAAAAAGTTATTTTTTAGCAGTAATATAATCAGCAAACAATTCCCAAGCCCTCTACTATAAGGGTGAGTTGGTCTGACAAAAGAGCCCTCTGGCTAAGGGCAGTATGTTTCCAGATAATATTCATGCTGTCATACTTAGCACTGGAGGAACATTATCTTTCCAAC
>JAVFBZ010114141.1:9086-24707 GCA_032466195.1 Katharina tunicata | reverse complement strand
GACGACAACGCGTATACAGGCGCCGCAATGAACGTTTTGCCAACAACTGCGTCGCCCAAGTTGAAAGATTCGGTGGAAGCAGTGTCATGTTGTGGGGAGTCATCCCCTACACAGGCAGAAGTGAACTGGTGCTTGTACAAGGCAACCTGACAGCTGTACGCTATCGGGATAAAATTATACGCCCTCACATGCTTCCCATTATGGATCGACAGAGACTCCTTCAGCAGTACAATGCCAGGCCGCATACGGCACGTTTAACAGTGGAATACCTAGAGGATGAAAACATTATTGTGTTGCCATGGCCATCAAGATCGCCAGATCTTAACCCTATTGAGCATCTTTGGGACGAACTGGACAGACGTTAACGCAAGCGTAACCCAGCGCCTCAGACGCTTCCGCAACTGTCCCATGCACTGCATGAAGAATGAGTTAGGATTCTACGTGCCCGGATTCAAAGACTCATTCAGTCTAAGCCAAGGAGGTGTCGCGCAGTGATTGCAGCTCACGGTGGCCACACAAGGTACTGATTTCAGCCCCCTCGTGCGGCTGTCGGTGACGAATACGCCTCCGCTGCCGTCGGTCCATAGCGAGAGCATTACCACATACTTGTACCAACTTTAAGTGTGCTACCCCCCAAAATTACTGAATTATGCCGCTTTGTATTGAAGAGATAAGTCTATTAATATTTTGCCTATGTGTTTCTTTTTTGACAGAGTATATTTCCGCTACACGAAATAAAAGATGGGTTTCTCACTCCTATATGTAAAATCAGACAATCATCTAAGATATCATCTGGCTCTGTCAAAAATGTATGTGGAAATATAAATAATGATTGATATCAAAAATTTTGTGTTTTTCTCTTCAGTTCCGAGTGTTAGTGTGTAGATACTTGGACAGCCGTTATTTCGAGGAATCCTTTCGTAAAAAAATATTACCAAGCATACTTGATAAATCTATATATTGTCCGATGGTTCCTGTTATAGAAACAATTGTTGGGAATTGGTGAGAAAACTGTGTGACTATATTATATTATGTGACGTCAATCCGATATCATAGCAACACTAATAAGGTAGCAGATAAACAGTAGTAATGAAACATGTGTACAATGTGTTGTATTATCATTATAATTGGCAATACTTACTGTCAATATTACCCTTCTTGTTTGTTAATTAACACACCTTGATTTTTACCTGCCATACATTATATTGCATAACTAGTTTTATGTACTTTATTACTGACACCACGTGTAAATAGCTTGCTCTGGTAATACGAACATGCCATCACCCTATGCTGTGTTGTCTATCAAAATTTTGTTCCGTTAGAAAAAGATAGTGAAGTTGTTGTGCGCTTCGAATAACAGTTTTGTCTGCACATCAGAGTAAGGTATTTAGTTGTTCCAATTCGAGGCTAATCTAAAATGACAACAATTTATTAACACAGGTAAATTACTTATGGATAAACAACTTCTGACTTTATTAACACGATGTTTCGGTAATAGGTACTCACACCGTTTTCAAGTAAATGACATTTTGAAAGATAACAGAGAATATATATATATGCATTCCAAAATCAAGTCAGAAAAAGGATATTAAAACACAAGGTATCTAACAACAAACTAGGCTGGAATGGATTTAACAAAAAAAAAACTTGGTTGTAAAGGCTTTATATGGTTTCAAACTCCCTGGGGTTCAGGTAGGATTATAGGATCGTATGCATTAGAAATATATAATCCATGGTCTCTGTTCAACTTTGGCTTGAGTCTTTTGATTTAAATTGCTTCCTGTAGTTTTCTTTCTTTCCGATGTTATTTGTTGGTCACTAATGGTTTTACATCATCACATTTGATTTGGTGATCTCTGTTTAATTGTATATGGTTAGCTATTGCTGAGTGTCCATCTCATTTTTGGACAGATGTTTGGTGTTAATTCCTTAATTCTTAAGTTTAAATGTCTGCATGTTTCACCTATGCAAGCATCCCCACAGTCACATTTAATCTGGTAGATAACTCCGTTTGGTTGGATATGTTTCACACATTTCTTTTTACTATTAGCTTTTAGTATTGTCTTTAAGGTTATTTTGGATCGAAAGGTTGTTTTAATTCCACAGCTGGTCTTAAGTAATCGTGCTAGCTAATGGCTAGGGGGTCCACAGTGAGGGATACTTATGTAAATTCCTTGTCCTTCTTGTCTTGTAGTTTGCACGGTGGTTACTGATGATGGTGATGTGTTCAAGGGCTTTTCTAATTGTTTCGTTTACAATAATTTGCGGATAACCCTTCATGGTTGATAAGACATTTTTTATATGGGTGATTTCAGTTTGTAAGTCGCTAGAACATATATATAGTTGAAGCTCGTTTTGTCAAAGTGGTGTTAATTCCAGTTTTTTGTTTCAGAGGATGATTCCATTGGAAATGAATGTATTGGTCAGAGTGTGTTGGTTTTCTATACAAACAGGTTTCTATTTTAGGGTTAGTATGTTTAACAAGGACATGCAGGAACGGGATGATGTGGTCTTTTTATTCTTCTATCGTGAATTGAATCCGTTGGTGGTGAGAGTTTAGATGGTTTAGTAATGATTCCGGATCATCATTACTTTTAAGAGCCACAAATGTGTCATCCACTTTCCTTAGCCAGCAGGGAAGAGTGGTTGGACTGAATTCCAGGCTTGGTTTTCTAGTTCAGTCAGGTATATCTCAGCTATAATTGGTGACAGGGGTAAATCCATAGGGAGACCATGTATTTGCTCATAAGTATCATCCCCCAAGTGAAATAGGTGGACGAAACACAACGGGTAAGGAGTCGGATAATACTTTCAGTTGATAGGACTGTGTCTGGGGGTGAAGCTTGGATCTTAATCAAGTGGACGGCTTCTTCAGTTGGTACATTTGTGAATAGATCTACTACATCGTAGCTAACAAGGTACGCAGACATTTGCCACTAGGACATTTGCCCGTATAGACATTTGCCGGCTAACAAGGTGACAATCTGCTGGGATTTTATCGAGTTAAAAATTGTGCTGAATCTTTGATATATGAATGAGCAGCATTGGACCATGGTGATAGTAGTTTGGATAAATATATTGCAGTGTTATAGAGCTTAGTGGATCTAACAGCTTTGACAGGGTTTTTGTCGATCTTAAATAGTTGCTCGTGCATAGGGTGTTGAACTATTAATGTCCTCTGTAACTCAGATGTGACCCCTCTCTTATCCTTTAGGTCTGTCAGCAGGGCTCTGCATTGTCAATCATAACGAGCGGTAGGGTCCTTTTTAAGCAGTTTGTAGGTGTGTTCATCACTAAGCAGGCTATTGACCAACTCATTGAAATGGGTTTTGTCAAGGATGGCAGTGGCTTTCCCTTTGTCTGCTTGAGCAATGACGATAGTTTCATCACTTTTTAGTTTTTTATTGCAGCTCTCTCACTGCTTGATGACACCTGTGTGGCTCTTAAAAGTAATAATGATCCGGAATTATTACTAAACCATCTAAACTCTAAACACCAACGGGTATAGAAAACCAACGCACTCTAACATTCATTTCCAATCAAATCATCCTGTGAAACAAAAAACTGAAATTATCACCACTTTGACAAAACGAGCTCAAACTATTTGTTCTAGCGACTTACAAACTGAACTCACCCATATAAAAGCTGTCTTTCCAGCCATGAACATCCACAAAATATTCTAAACCAAACAATTAGAAAAGCCCTTGAACTATCACCGTGACCATCACCAGTAACCTTAAAGACATTACTAAATGATATTGGTCAAAAGAAATGTGTGAAACATATCCAACCAAAAGGAGTCATCTTCCAGATTAAATGTGACTGTGGGGGGGTTTACATAGGTGAAACATGCAGACCTTAAAACATAAGAATTAAGGAATTAACACAAAACATCTGTCCACAAATTAGACGGACACTCAGCAATAGCTGACCATATACAATTAAACCAAGATCACCAAATCAAATGGAATGATGTAAAACCATAAGTGACCAACAAACAGCATTGGAAAGAAAGAAAACTACAGGAAGCAATTGAAATCAAAAAGACTCAAGCCAAAGTTGAACAGAGATCATGGAATATATATTCGCAATGCATATATATGACCCTATAATCTTACCTGAACCCCAGGGAGTTTGAAACCATACAAAGCCTTTACAACCAAGTTTATTTATTGTTTTTGTTAAATCCATTACAACCCAGTTTGTTGTAATATACCTTGTGTTTTGATATCCTTGTTTTGATTTTATTTTGGAATACATGTGTATATATTCTCTGTTAAATGGAGACCATGTATTTGCTCATAAGTATCATCCCCCAAGTGAAATAGGTGGACGAAACACAACGGGTAAGGAGTCGGATAATACTTTCAGTTGATAGGACTGTGTCTGGGGGTGAAGCTTGGATCTTAATCAAGTGGACGGCTTCTTCAGTTGGTACATTTGTGAATAGATCTACTACATCGTAGCTAACAAGGTACGCAGACATTTGCCACTAGGACATTTGCCCGTATAGACATTTGCCGGCTAACAAGGTGACAATCTGCTGGGATTTTATCGAGTTAAAAATTGTGCTGAATCTTTGATATATGAATGAGCAGCATTGGACCATGGTGATAGTAGTTTGGATAAATATATTGCAGTGTTATAGAGCTTAGTGGATCTAACAGCTTTGACAGGGTTTTTGTCGATCTTAAATAGTTGCTCGTGCATAGGGTGTTGAACTATTAATGTCCTCTGTAACTCAGATGTGACCCCTCTCTTATCCTTTAGGTCTGTCAGCAGGGCTCTGCATTGTCAATCATAACGAGCGGTAGGGTCCTTTTTAAGCAGTTTGTAGGTGTGTTCATCACTAAGCAGGCTATTGACCAACTCATTGAAATGGGTTTTGTCAAGGATGGCAGTGGCTTTCCCTTTGTCTGCTTGAGCAATGACGATAGTTTCATCACTTTTTAGTTTTTTATTGCAGCTCTCTCACTGCTTGATGACACCTGTGTGGCTCTTAAAAGTAATAATGATCCGGAATTATTACTAAACCATCTAAACTCTAAACACCAACGGGTATAGAAAACCAACGCACTCTAACATTCATTTCCAATCAAATCATCCTGTGAAACAAAAAACTGAAATTATCACCACTTTGACAAAACGAGCTCAAACTATTTGTTCTAGCGACTTACAAACTGAACTCACCCATATAAAAGCTGTCTTTCCAGCCATGAACATCCACAAAATATTCTAAACCAAACAATTAGAAAAGCCCTTGAACTATCACCGTGACCATCACCAGTAACCTTAAAGACATTACTAAATGATATTGGTCAAAAGAAATGTGTGAAACATATCCAACCAAAAGGAGTCATCTTCCAGATTAAATGTGACTGTGGGGGGGTTTACATAGGTGAAACATGCAGACCTTAAAACATAAGAATTAAGGAATTAACACAAAACATCTGTCCACAAATTAGACGGACACTCAGCAATAGCTGACCATATACAATTAAACCAAGATCACCAAATCAAATGGAATGATGTAAAACCATAAGTGACCAACAAACAGCATTGGAAAGAAAGAAAACTACAGGAAGCAATTGAAATCAAAAAGACTCAAGCCAAAGTTGAACAGAGATCATGGAATATATATTCGCAATGCATATATATGACCCTATAATCTTACCTGAACCCCAGGGAGTTTGAAACCATACAAAGCCTTTACAACCAAGTTTATTTATTGTTTTTGTTAAATCCATTACAACCCAGTTTGTTGTAATATACCTTGTGTTTTGATATCCTTGTTTTGATTTTATTTTGGAATACATGTGTATATATTCTCTGTTAAATTTCAAAATGTCATTTACTTGAAAACGGTGTGAGTACCAACACCAAAACGTCGTGTTAATAAAGTCAGAAGTTGTTTGTCCACTAGTAATTTACCTGTGTTATTGAACAACCAGCTTCTAAATGCCACTTAAAGAAGACAATAATGTATTTATTGATTATAACAGTACTATTCTCGAGTACTTTATGTGGAATGCCACTTCACGTGCCACCGCCAAATGATAGTAAACTGTTGCTCATTAAATGTGAAAATGGCTTTGTATCGGATGGTTATATTGTCAGAGGACGTTGCACTTGGATACATTCAGTGAAAAACGAAGCATCTTGTGACAAATACATAACTTATTCTAAGGTCATTTAGCTCCTAAAAATAAATAAAATGTATGGAGATTAAAAACATCCCGAAATTCCAAATATAAAAATAGTACAAATGTATTATTGCTATCATGTATCATTTCTAATCGCCACAAAAGTATGTCATGTAGACATATATTTATACAGGAGGTGCACACTTTGGGTCATAGTGGTCCGGGTAACATACCGGTGACATTCCCGCGTGACAAACAGATGATTAAGTCAGATTACAGAAATAAAAGATGTGTATTGTTGGTGGGGAAAACCAGTACTCGCCTTCATGTTAAGTATATTAATAACTTGGATTAAAATGGTCGCGAATAAAAATGATTATCAGATTTTGGATGAGTATAAAAGAAGTTCATCATCAATGTAAATATCCCTTAATAAGCCTCATCAATAGAGTATGTATTTGTGTAAATTGTAAATCCCCCTAGAAGTTGTCAGTCATATATATGCATCAATAATAATACAAACGAAAGCCATTTTATAACAATGCAAAAGTATGAATAACAGTGGAACATGAAGCCTGTCTTGATATTCATCGATTTCCTGTACATTAGGATGACCTCAGACTAATATGGAATTCATCAGATAAAAAGTAGTATATTATTACGTTTATTTGAATATAATCAGTGGAATCGAAAATCGAGGCCACGAAACAACACGTAGTTGTTATACATAGATGCGACCCACTGCAATATTAATACAGAATACGAGTGTTGTTATTTACGAATTTTCTATCCGAAAATACGAAGGCTCAAGATATGTATCACACAGTGAGTGCATTATATTTGTTAGCGATTAGTTATGACGATAATTAATATTACCTTTATCGTTTCGTGAAAGTATGTCGGCTAAATTATCAATTTAACGAATCTGATGAGTTTCTGAGGAGCCTTAGGAGTATACCAAATTCACAGTTTCTAAAACTTGGACAATTCTAACAGGACAATGTATATCTACAGAACATTAGCTATTCCCAAATGTATACTACTCTCAAAGTAAGCATATCAAAGTAAAATCGACTTACTGTGTAATTGAAAAAAAAAAGAAAAAAAAAGATAATATGAGAGTTATACGGAGAGCTAATTATTTAGAAGAGAAATATAATATAGAATACACTAATACGCCGTGCAAATTACTGTCACAAACTGTTTTTCCACAGATTCTTTTAGAAATTATACCTTTTAGCGGTGCAAAGTCAATGGCAAAGGAAGTTATAAAAATAAATATGAACGGCTGATACTGCAATCAAACTGTTGCGTTCGCGCTACCAGACTTATTCTCAAGAATATCAGTGTACATAGCTTTAAACGCAGAAGTCGTTATCACCGAAATATTCTTCCTCAATATTTCTTCCCGCTTCTTTTGACCAGAAAGATCAAAACAAATTTAGGTAAACTACACTGAACTGAATAACTCCCTTGATATAGACTCGCTCAGCATATATGGTTGTATGCCCAGCCATGCCGCTCTTAAGCACAGTTGATGAGTCCCCTGATTAGACTCGTTAATGGTTTAAATCCCTTTGACAACGTTAGGTATATGATGAAAGTTGAGCTTATTTTCACAGAATTTTACGTCAGACTCAAATCAAATAAATAGATGTACGGAAGCCAAGTTAAAACATAGACAAAATTGCCAGTAGCTTTTTCCAAAAAATTCTGCACTTAGTGGCGCTTTGGGCACAGAGCTCCTATCTCAATCTAACAGATTCCTGGAATATTCTATGTTATTTGGTGAAACTGCCTTAATACCTCACAGCTCAACAGACATTGGTCAAATGATTTTTTACGTGTTGTGACAACTGCATCAGGTAGGCTGCATAGATCTGCACCTGTATTAAATGGACGCCAATAAGAGCACTCTGTACAAACCGTGACACCAGAACTGGTTTTATATTCTTACCAAATGCTCGACAAAAGTGCAAGTGAATTGTTCACAGGCTGGTTAACGTCTGGCAAACATCTGGTGATTCTACTGCGGGTGATTAGTCGTTTCCAGAAGGGTGACTCGTTCAGGAATTACCCCGCAAGCTGTGCACGTACCATTTAAGTCAATTATTCAAATTATATTTCCCTTGTGGTAGTGTTTAGCAGAGACTATACTTTAACTCGTTAAAGATTCACGCGTGGGGGTTGCAACATTATGTTGACCCGAGTTGATGGTTTTCTTAGGTTTTTCCCTGCTCAATGGTTTCATGTTGCATAAAGCATTAGTCAATCAATCAATCAATCAGCCAAAGAAAACACAAATCGTTATAACTGTCAACTTTCTTATAGGTTTAACAGTGTATTGATACTGTGTAGCATGTGAAATTGTTTTGTGTTAATACAGGGATTTATATTACATTTATAATATAACAATGTACTATTTTTGTATATATTTTACCACAACTCAATATCCTATATCTGCATTTTGTTTCAGATTCTACGCCATAGTTCAAACGCCGGCGTCTATGATAATCCGTAAAAAAATTTTAACCGCTAGACAACGTCTCTTGACGTATTGGCTAGAAATTCCCGGAAATCTCCGTATTGCGGAATTTGACGAAATAGACGTTTAAGCGTAGGGTGCAAAAGATGCGGAATCGGGTCCATGTCTATTTAATCTTCGTACAAACATTTTTGAGCCTAAATTACATTATCCCAAGTAAAAAATTACTGATATGAGTTCATTTACGATCAGCAATCTTCGCATGAATATTTATGAAACTTCCCCCTTGTATGTTTCTTTGTTTCTATTATAGCCCAACATCTAATAATATTGCAGATGAGTTATGAGAAATAAGTGATAACGACCTAACTAGCTCGCGTGTCCATGTTACATGTTAACGTTGAGACCAAACATATATCTTAGCGTTTCTTTTGCAAACTTATTTATATGAAATAAAGGAAAACAAACATTGCGATCATGGTTCCATTTTTGTGAGAATGCATGTGTACGAGACCAGTTGGTCTTTAAAACATATTATTTAATTTGCAATTTCTTTGTCTTATATTGTTTTTATTTCGCTTTGTCCGTGTTTCGCCTCAAGGCGCTATAATACTCTGCCATATTTTGTCCAGCAAAGATCCCAGTGCGTGAAATCTCTTTTGCTAGCTAACATATGTAAGCTTCAATACAGTTGCAAAAGGATTGACGAGACTTACTGACACTTTTTATTTGGCTTCAATTTTCTTCCAGATGTTGATTATTTTTTGCAACGGGTCATCGGGCATTTATGGACATTGAAGATAGGCAAGTTATCTTCCAACATAGATAAACCTCCTGTGGTGACTTGTTTTTCATCACCGGAGAAGGTTGAAGCCAAATCCCGTTCCGCGAGATATGTGAAGCAATTTAGTCTCCCAGTCAGCACTCAGCTTAAACGAAGCTTAAGTCGAAGGAAAACTTAAACGACTGCTGATTGGCCCAAGGAGGGCGCTCATTTCACTTTCAATAAACGTGATACCACGATAAACTCCTTCAAAACCACAAAGATATTCTGGAGATGAAGACAAGATCGGATTTATCAACATTGGTTATCTTCGTGAAACCCCATCCATACCCATTTCCTTTTCACTGCAAATGTGCTTCAACAATTACTTGTTTCAGACAACTCAATCCATGCGTCGTTGCATTCCTAAGTGATTGATCTACAAAATTTATCTCCTTTAACGAGTAGTTCAAATGTCCTCTTGGTGCGTTTTGTTCTTTACGAGACCGAGATCCGTCGCGTGATTAGGAATTGTTCATATATACGTTAAAGTTACCGTAATAACAAATGATTGATTAAAATGTACGCGTTCTGAATGCAAACTCAAACAAAATTGAACATTGGCGCCCCATAGTGATTGGTACTGATTTGCTGTCCGGCAGAGCGTGATACCCACTCCACACGCAATCGTCACTCACAGCGCTTTACTCCCTTAGCGGTATTCTGAAAGCTCGGCATCGACTACCTGCGTACAGGGGGCGCCACGGTCCATGTAAACAAAATGGCGGTATAAGATGTTAGCGTGGGATTGGCCGAAGTGACCAGCCTCGTCAATCTATATTATCTGGTTGTTGGAGTGTGACCGCCGCTAAGCCTTCTGACATCCGTATGTGTGTAAATTGCCCGTGACTCGCTGAAGTGGAATGTTTTTTCTCAAAAATTACTTGTTTAAACACCGCCGTGATTTTTATGAAGTAACCATTAGTATAGTACAAAACATGAACAAAACAAACTGGGCCTCTGCATGTTTTATCTTACACAACATGTACAAAAATATTCAAATTGATAAATAATAAGGCAAAACTTTATGGATTCCAACTTCTTCATTTATTAACGCAACGTTGTCTATTCCGACAACATTCTCAAGCATATTGACATGTTTAATTTTGAGATATATATATACAGTTAGAGATGAATAAATATATGAACATATGTATATAATATATGTATATTTTTGTATATATATCTCCCAAAATTATACGTGTCAAAATGCTTGAGAACGATGTCAGAATAGACATTAAAACGTTGCGTTAATAAATGAAGAAGTTAGAATCCATAAAGTTTTGCCTTATTATTTATCAGTACATCAACTTCTAAATGCCCATAAAACAAGGTATAGTCAAATTGAATAAGGTTTTCGATAATTTGCGGAAAAGTGACACTTTCCTGCAACATATGATTTATTATCCAACCACTTACTGATCATCATTTTAGATAATAAAGATAATAATAATGATGTCAATAATGAAATATGTTTCATCTGACAGCGCTTGATGTACGTATGATAAATACACGTAATGCAGAACATGAAAGATAAATTGTATTACTCGTACACACGTTATTTGGTATGTTTCCGGCATGGTTGATTAATACGACATATTACGCAAGCGCATTTTGTATGGCCTATTTCTGGAACATTTACACATATTCGGTTGACCACGCGTTTATTATTGTAAAAGCATCAGAAGATAGACAAGCCATATCAAAAATACATATATGATATATCGGTTTAAATAAGTCGATATCCCTGTGCCAGTGTTATTGCTCTTTACAAAAATATATATTCTGCACATTTTCGCTTCTATTAAGTAAACAAGCCGTACTAAATAAGTTAACAGACACAAGAGTTATAGCTTTTTGTGCATTATCTGTGAATTATCTTATCTCTTAACGCAGACAAAACAATGTATTAACCAAAAATGGCACCAACCTATTTGCAAGAAAAATACATAATTTGTTGGTAAGCCTCTACGTACCAGCTAACTTAATAATTAAATATGGCCTGTATGTCACGTCATGTGATGCAACAGATTTCTAGAGATTCATTCCAGTCCCTGGTACATGCTACTTTGGGTTTAGTTACATCATCACACTGAGACTTAAACAGATGCCAACTGTCCTATCATGTCTTATAAGTGCACCAAAGCAGAAGAAAATACTGTCCCGAAATACGGCTATTTAAAAGATACGGTCAGAGCTTCAAGCAGGTACCCGAAAGTCAAACAGAAGTGACGGAGACTTGCATGGCCCATTCACATTACACTCCCTACTCCTGATTAAAAATAGAATGTAAAAATATGAAAAAACTGTTGAATTACTTTTCAAAATGTTTTAGGCACTCTAAAAAGGAAAAAAATAGAGCTCTACGAAACGTTTCAAAGTGCTTTAAATGTGTTATAATTCATGTTTACCCAGGCGGTCTACAATATCATTTGTACTGCTTCCATATTGCTGTATTTTGCCTTCACTGACGCTGAAGACAGTAAGCGACGAACACAATAATGTACAGTTGTAAAGTTTAACATTTTTTTAAGGTATGGAGAATTTCATGCTCTTTTTTTTTGCTTTGATGTTCAAACCTGTATAACACATTATATTCTGCAGTTGATATTACAGACGATGGAGGCAGTACCCGACTCTACTTTTAACTCCACAATTTCAAAATTATCAAGGCTTCAACAAATTTCAAGCTAAACATATTTTTACCATACACCACGGTAGACATTTGCCATTTGCCATTCCAGGCAACAAACACAGTACGTCTTCGTAGATTACTAATCAGTTTATGGTAATGTGAACTAGGACGGCATAAAACAACTGCGCTATTCGTCAACATCAATGTTACATTTTATGGAGTGTTATTATTTCTTGTGTTTTCATATGGGTCAACAGTCATGACGTAGCAAATTAATCTACATATCCCCGCACTATGATAATAACTGTTTGATATTGATTAGTCGATTTTTAGTCGTCTTCTTGAATGTATTTACATAGGAAATCCCATTTACCCCATATAAAACTTTCATTTATCCCCTCCTAAAGCTTGGTTTATTCGGGTGGGATTGAGCTTGCCGATGAATGCATTGTAAATGTATTTAGCCATCTCTATCTAATTCGTATCATTTAAAAAAAAAGGACTGTCCAGCAGTTGTGCCATTCCCGGCGCTGGCATTGAGTTCAACATACAAAATGGTTGTTGAAAAAATAGCCGCAGAAAGTGTGGCAAAATAACCAGACTAATGATGTGTTCACACAATAGTCGACGTTTACTACTTAAACGTCTGTGTGTATATATAGGCATTCAGTCAATAGTTCAATCCTAACTTACGAAACAAAGACACACCTGCTTAAATGATCATCATGTCACACCTCCCAATTTTATCACAAGTGAAATTGTATTTTAACACGTTTTCATTTCTCCTATAGCTAGAAGGGTTCGTGATTACATTTGTTTTATACAATGACCGGGATGTACATGACGAAGCTGCTACTTACCCGCTAGTGAATGAGGCATTGAAACATTTTTGCCAGATTTTAAGGGGTATCATACGTATGTCTATAGTCTGCACGGGTGGCTGGGTGGGAGCTTCCCTTTCTCTCACACTAAGGGGCCCTCAGGAAGCAGTGTTGTTTTGGACTCTTGTTGTTGCGTCTTTGTAGTCAGTGTTGTTGCGGGTGGTTTCGTTCAGCTTTTTGGCTGGCACGCCATCATATGAGTGGAAAAAAAACACAGTACGGCTTATTACATAATCAAACATAAAAACAATGTACATTCTCACTTTGTTGGATTTGCTCAAATGTATAAGTCCTGTTTCTGCGTTATTAGAAAATAGGGTAAGTTATAGGCCTACAATCTTGCCGCCTAGGATATCGTACTTCAATCAAATTCTCACTGCTTGTTGAGAGGTTCTCGTCAAGTCAGGAGAAAGATATGTTTATTCTCGCAACATGTTATAAACAGATGGTTATCTCGCACCAATGATAATATCGTTAAATAATCTAAGGTGCTTGATGCAGATACCATCTTACGCTGACAAAAACCAATTGAAGTATAAATATTGATTTATTGCGTGCAGTTTTTGCTACATTGTAATTCATACAGCATGTAAGACACAAAGAGCTGTTTTAACAGATGTTCTTATAAGGATACCTTTGGAAAAGAGTATAAGTTGAAATGTTACTACTTTATTATCCATAACACTCATTCTTCGAAATAGCTTGCACAATTCACGGTGGTGTTTTGAAAAAATAATTGAGAAAAAAAACCATTTCACTCCAGAAAGTTACGGGCAATTTACACACAGACGGACGTCAGTAAATTTAGCGGCGGTCACACTCCACCAAACATGCTAGAGTACAGAATTAGTATAAGCCTGTTGCGTCTAACCAGTGATTATAGATTGACGAGACTGGTCACTTCGACCAATCCCAGGCTAGCATCTTATGCCGCCATGTTGTTTACATGAACCGTAGCTCATGTTCCGTAACCCAATAACTTGAACAATTGTGCCTGTTTGGAAGTGAACAAACAAATATCCACAGCTGGGGCATTTGTCGCTCTTGCCAATCCTTCATCGATGAGAAAGGCCATTTTGCGAAGAAAGAAATCATGCGATAAATATGCGCCAGACTGTTGGCTTGTAATCGGTACCATAGAAACAGGTCCAGATTTATCAGTATCATCATTGGAAAATACATAACATATTTCACCGCTGCCGATTTTGCTGTAAATGTATCCCCATCCCTGACTAATGAAGCAATATTTGCACGCCCGGTCCATCTTGCGAGAAAAATCTGATCGTGTATAAACCCTATACATACTTTTACTAAAGGCATAACAAATGAGCTAAGTTTTTGTCACAAGATCCATGGTTTTCCATTTAATGGGTTCGAATTCAATTTCCTCTTACAATAGAATAATCTGGGACAACAGAATTTTCTCTGTTAATGGGGGACAGTTTCCTTTCGTGTTGGACGATTTCGGCCATCATTAGACCAGATAATAGCGTCAAACATGGGATGTCTCAAACGATGCAAGTAGCCTACGGCAAATTCGTTGCATTTCAGACACACACAAAAACAAAAAAAACACGGGATCTCAGTGGGTTTGAACTGGAAAAGGTATTCGACAAAGGGATTGGCAGAAGGATAAGCGTTCTATTCAATCAGTGTTTTCATTGCATGGCGATGGGCTGCAGTCGTACCCTAAGTGTAATGCAATAACGTATCCTCTGCCACCTGAGAGTTGAGTTGTGGGAGAAAATAAACCTGCTGACGATGGCATAATAAAGCCGAAATGTTCATTCAAAATAAATATTTCCGACGTCGGTGTTGAACTTGTTAGAGCCAAAATTGTATAATTTCCCGGTAATGTAGAAACCAACAAGTAATGTACAATAAATCAACCAGTAGTGTAGCACAAATTAACCAGTAGTGTAGAACAAAATCAACCAATAGTGTAGGAAAAAAAAGGCCAACCAGTAGTGTAGAAATGAAAATACGAAATCAACAAGTAGTATAGAGATTTTTCAAAAAGTCTAAAGTATAAAGGATATAAAAAAATATATAAAAACTGTATTAATTTGTTAGTTGTTTGCTATGTAATGTTTTAATAACTTTATTTTATTTTGTTTTCAACTTTATAGCTTTTCACCTAACAATAAAATCTATAGTTCTCCTTTAATACAAGTATCGCATCTGTATAAACTGACAGTATTGTGGTATGGTAAAGTTGGTTGTTTTGAGCTTTTTGGTTAATCCCACACATTCTCAAATAACTTTATCTTATCTTTTTCCCCCAGAATAACTTACACACATAAACATAAATCGTGAAGTGACACGTGCTTTATGCATCAGATCAGCTGCAACGCTATCAACAAGTGGAGATTCTGAATCTTCCGTTCCATTTCACAAAGAACATTTTCGATAGTCTTTTACTGACTTCTGTATTCATAAGTTTTGTGAAACCAGAAACTTTTCGTACCAGTTTGTTTTTGCTTCCCAAACAATAAATACAATACTGGCCCATTAAGTTTTGTGAGTTTTTTTTCTCAATGAAATGAAGCTTAATGAAATTATGTATGAAACAAAAAAATTTTATGATTGTTTCATTAACGAAAGAGCGCGTGTGTTATGATAATTTTAGGGAAAATGAAGACTACTTTGTCTGG
>JAVFBZ010114044.1:10921-24709 GCA_032466195.1 Katharina tunicata | reverse complement strand
AGAGGTTGTGAAAAGATTTCTCCAAAGAATAACACCAAACTTAAACTTCTGCATTGTTTAGTTTTTATTTTATGTCTCTGCAAACATGTGGTATCGTTTCTTTTGGATACTAGTTTATTTCGTTATATTCATATTAGTTGCAAAATTTGTAAATGTTTAGCAATAGGTAAGACTTCGAGTGGAAAAGCTTATGTTGATTAATAAAATACCGAATGAATCTATTTCATCTTTTACTTTATTTACAATAATTTGTAACAATAAAGTCCAAAATAGCTTTAGAAGGTTTTGTACAATATAATCTATTCACATTTATTTTAAACAACTTTAAATAGCATGAACTTTTTTATTCATTTAATTCACGATATACTACAGTTAAAAATGTGTAATATTGATTCTGTCTTAAATCAGTGACTCCTATTGACTGGCCATCTTGTTCTGCGCCTAAGAAAAGTTATCACCGCGTGTAGTTCGTGAGAAGGTTTACAACGGATTGGCCCACAATACCTCACGATTTATTTTTTCTGCCTTTTACTGACTGAAAATGTCAATGGGAAGAACGCAGGTCTATATCACCGTTTATGTTCGTTTCGCCGTTAATTTGGAACTGGTAGGCCAACTGTCGATGATTTTCCAGACAAACATATAAGATCTTATGTTGGATTTTCCCCTTAGGCCTAAGAACTCTTTTGCACATATGAGGAAAATTCAACTCCAACGTTTGACTGCTTAAAGCGAAAGAAGGAAGAAATTCTGGTCAGCGGTGTTGCTGTGAACAAGGTTTGAGCAAATACATCCAGGGATTTGAGAGCCTTAGTCTGTAGCAAACTGTATTGTTGTTTGTCACACAACTGAAAACTTGACACCATAGTAACCTGAATTGAACCGCATGTGTGTTGGAAAGTCAGTGCCTCCATACATACGCAAGTCGAATCCGATAACTCCCCCCTCTCCTCACAACTGGTGTCAGAGGTGGGGTAAGAATAACTGATGCTGATCCACCTTGCCACCTGCAAGTATCTGACCATATTCCATATTTTGGAGTCGTGAAGCTTTTCGAGAATAGCCTAATGGAGCACAGTGAAGAAAAGCAAAAGGCTTAAAGGAATGATACGTTCACTGGATGCACCAGCTGAAACGGTTCTTAGCAACAACTAAAACGACTACCTCCAATATTCCGCATAAAGACAGCCGACATTGCTTAACATGATTGCGCGTCTTGAATCGCATGGAAGATTAGGTAGTCATATTAAAGGTGTATTGATTTGATGTCGTTTTTTTAATTACCGCCCGTCATGGGATTCTGGCAACAATTACCCGTTTCTTTATTTCGTTGGTTCCCCATTGATGCAAATGTCGACCTTAGGCAAGTGAAAACTAGTCTGATGGTGTAGGTTTAAAGTCAAACACGCACCCAAAATTAGGTGCCTTGATTTGGTTTTGAAGTTTGTTCATGAATTAAAACAGTTGCGTTGAAATAAAAAAAATATTCAGTTGTTACAAAGCTTGTGAGATCCAGGGGAAATCCTGTCGTAACTTAAATTCAACGTTAAGAATTTGGTGCATGTTTGCTCACAAAGCCCATGATTCCACTGCAGCGATTGTGGTCATCATATTGAATCCTGTAAGAGGCAGGGATAATAACCAGTCACTTGGAGTAACGTCGGTACACCAAAGTCGGTCCAGCAAATTCACAGGTCCTCGATTAAATACTCTTCCAGGAGTTTTAGCTTTCAGTTGCAAATCCTACACACCTACAAATCTGTGAACCAACGCCAAGGTGTCAACCAGCACAACGTTTCAAATTAGATCCAACCCAACTTACAAAGCATCAAATTCGTCCAAAAATGCTTGTTCCACTTCATTTTTGCCGCAAAGAAATGTATGCTGTACTTGTAACACTCTCAATTACAATTTGCAACAGGAACTGTTTCACTTTAATGTCAGTTGATCTAAATCTCCGAAACTTTCGCGTCATGTGTGTCGATACACCTTCTTATACTTGGGAATCATCTTTCGCAGATTGCACAGGAATTATTTACAGCACAATCCCTTCAAACGGTTGTAATACGACTCTCTCTGTAAAATATTATAAACATACAGTTTATATTAAATTGTTATCTGGTGCAACAAGTTTTAAAATAAGTAAATCGCAGAATTGTAAAATCACAGCTTGCCTTGTGACAAGAATTGATTAAATACATTTTAAAACCAATCGGCTAGGTTTTGGTCTAGATATTTTGGCTATTGTAGAGCTTACAGTTACAAGCCTCTGTGATAATTAATCTGTCAATAAATTTGACAGAATAGACTAAAGTTATAAAGAGTGGTATCAGGTTGTGCAAATCTCACGACCGCAGTTCATGAGAAGGATGTCGTCGATGCATTTGAAAGTGACCCGTGGTAGGTTGGTTTTCTCTTGTTTTATCAAGTTTCCTTTACCATATAGGGCCTACACTGCCGCCATTAAGAGAAACGATCTTCAGTACAGAACAACATATTAATATCAAACCAACAAACGTCGGATTAGAATAAAATGCTACAGCTTTAAATTGACTTAAATCTGGGTCCGTATTCCTAAAATTGCTTAAGTGCACTTAGTTATCTGATAAAAGGCAACAGGCTTTGTACTTACAAACATGCTGTCATACTTTGCGCTGGTGGAACATTACCTTTGCAATAGAGCTAGTGAAGTGCCGCCTTTTGTTAGAATACACCACCGTCATATAAGTGAAATTCCCTTGAGCACGGTGTTAAACACCAATAAATCAATCCAACTATCAACTTACATATTTATAAATTAAGAAAAACTGCAATGAATTTCGAACATCATTTTAAATGTGCCAGTATAATTTTTATAACTTTTTGTTTTGTTTTATTTTTACCCTAAAATGGAAACTTAACTACTTCACACAAGGAAAATAAATGGCTGAAGATGGCCAAATATTTCATAACTTCGAGCAATACTTTGGTGGCTTTTTAAGTATACAGACAACCTGATCCAGTTTTATATAGCCAATATTTCGCTGAATAGAATTTTAAGGTCTCCAACCATGCAAACAAAAGCGCTCAAAGACTTACATGACTTCATCTCGCCAGGGTTCTTCGATCTTTCTTCTCCAGTTGTAACTTGAATCAGACGAATCTTCCTCAAATTCCTCCTCCATGTTGACCATAGGGGGCGCCCTGTAGGCATTACATATTGGCACTACCATCATTAGACCACTGATAACTATCATTGCACCACCCATATAGAAAGACGGGTTGTAAGAACTAAACTTCTCAAATATCCAGCCTGGGAAAGAAACAAGGAACAGCTGTGTGAAAATCGGTACTTTCAGCGAAAACTGAGTCTATGTTGGTAGATCCTCAGCCAACTTTCATCTGAAGTCAGTGAACGGCAGAAAAACCCTACAAAATCGTGCAATATTGCCACTCAATATGTTATAATCCAACTAACAAACTGCACCCAAAGATAACATGTTTTAAGGCGCACAACAAGATGTCCTGTCAATACCTTAGAGTCAAATGCTCGACGGTAGATATATTCTCTATTTTAAAATCTGGTACGACCCTGTCCGTCGATCGTATAGGTATATAAGTGAAGCTATACTGGTGGCCTCAAAAACTACCGGGTGATTTTTTCAAAGCGTCCTATCTGTCTTCACCATCCATTGGATATATATCGTAGTTATATAAATGAAATGCACTTTTATTCGACATAATGCACCAGGCAAGTTAGTGTATTGAAGGATAAATCACACCTGATTGATTGCATGATTGGGAATTTACACGGTACTTAAGGTTGTTTCACTCATATGACGGCGTGCCAGCCCAATGGGTGAAGGAAACCAACCCCATCAACAACAAACAAGAACTCCATCGGACAACAAGGGACTCAAAACAGGACGACAGAACATATCGGCTTCCTGATGCCTTTTAGCTCGGAGAGCACCAGGGCACAAGACGCTCCCGTCCACCACTCACGATAATTACAATTTTCACAATTAATAAATAACTCTCATCGCTACATCCCGCGGATCTGTGGCTACACGGCGCTGACATGTTATTTAACTGCTTTTTATTTTCTTTTATTCATTTTTATTGGCATTTAATGTAATACTAAATGACATTCCATCTATATGAAGACTTTGTGTTACCCGTGTAAGGTACTAAACCAAGAGGACACCTCGTTACAATTACCCTGCTATGCCCTCAGCACCCCAAATACTTTATTATATACCTGTGGCTGGAGTCTATACAGAGAACATGCACTGAAGAGAATTCCAAACCAATCTAACACGCATGCAATGAGCTACAGCACAGCACTAAAAACTATCACAACTGGCCCAGTGCCTATTGGCCTAGTCAGCTTACCTATTTTTATGAATTCTGGGTTTTATTGTACTTACCAGCAACAGGAGCTCCTAATACTTGGCCCACAGACTCATAGAGAATGAGCACCCCGTATGAGAAGGACAAACTCTCTAGGCCGGCTATGTCGATAAGGATAGAGGGCAACAAGGCCCCACCAAGAGCCGCGAAGGCAAGCCCGAACAGGGCCGAGTAGACAATTAATAAACTGAAACTGCTCATCGTGGGAACTACCAATGTTCCGATTCCCCCGACCAGAAAGAAAATTGTATATATCAGGACTGGCCGTAGAGATTTTATCTGCGCCAAAAGTCCGAATCCAAATCTACCTATAAATGTGAAGACTCCGATCATAGAGAAAAGAAGAGCCCCTTGTTTGTCGTCAATACCAGCTGACATCTTTGCGAATGATCCTAAATGAATGTAGACTATAGACGTTGCGAAGCAGAACAGCACATTGTTCCAGCAAAGTATATGGTAATTGATGTTCTTGAAGATGCTCAAGTCCCTCTTTGCACGGACGTTGAGCTTTGATTCCGTCACTTTTGCTGGGCGCATCAAAGCACCAGCCACGCAGACATTTAACGACAACCCTCCGATGATCAGGAATGTGCCTCTCCAGTTGTATTCCTCCAACAGAATCTGCAACAAAGGTGGAAAAGCAAAGCTGCCCAGACCACCACAGCAGGTAGATACACCCAGAGCGATTGTCCGCCTATTGGTGAAGTACTGGGCTACTATTACGTTAGCAGGGACATAAACGAAACCACAGCCAACTCCTACACAAAACAAGAAACAGAAATGTGTTTAAAAACTCAATAAAAAACGAATTAATGCTTCCATAAAATGTTGATGGAGAACCATATATAAAGCAGTAGTCTGTAGCTGGCACATAAATTAACTGAACAGCCTTTGATTGAAAAATTAATGTACCAACGGAATTTCTAATGGCGTAGAAATCGGGTCTATTTCTTTTTTTTTTTTAAATTGGCTGGAATTGAACTGAGATCTTCATGCCGAACACATATATAACACATTGTCGCTAACCAAGAGTTGTATTCCGAGCTACCCATCTATAACCAGGATTTACAGCTATACGATTGATTGGTTGCGTCAGAACTTATAGGGACCAGTCACTTTTTACGCGAGGTTATCGAATCGAGTACTTTGGATGACCCCATGAGCCCAAAATGATTGTATGTAGGCTGAAGTGCATATCTGATTGGTTGAATGTAATTGTAACACGGCGAGTTAATTCAAACATTTATTAATAACTTTATTCACAGATGGCGCCACTCTACATTCTGATAATAGATGCTCGGTCCGCCAAGGGTTGTAATATAGAGTAACTCGGAATAAATCTCTTTGTTATCGAACACCAAATGTAGTAATACCAAAATTAAATAAAAATGTAAAATGCAGCTTATATGTAGCCTACTCACAAACACTTCACTTAAGGTACTAAGGTGTAACGCACTATACTTTTGAATATATTCCAAGCACACGTACTTACGCATCAGCTAACAGTGGAAAGAAGAAAGGATGTGAATTTATTTTTTCAACATTTATTTTATCAAAAAGTTTTTGTCTATTAGTCTTCTACAACGATTCCTGGATTTTGTACAGATAACACCAAGAAAAGACTATCGAATTCTAACTTAAAATAAAAGGTCATAAACGTACCTGCTAATACACCATAAGAGAAGAATAGAACGTAGACATTGTTAGCAAAAGTGCTGATACACATCCCCACAGTAATGATGACGCCAGAGAGCATAACCACAAATCTACAGCCGTATCTGTTTACAAGAATACTGGAGATAGGACCTGGGAAACACAACAAATCAAAAGTCGAACTTAACACATCAGCTGAAATATCGATGATTCTTTGTTATATATGAATATAATTATCGGTGTATTTTACCATTTGAATAAATTGTTTGTTGGTTTACCAAAGGTCACATACGAATCCAAAAATTTGCTATTTAACGTTATTAAAGAATTATTATGAGCTGCAGATATTTTTCTCAAAAAGTGAAAACTAGAGGCTTACCGTTAATTTCAACCATTTATTTATAAGTTTACGGTGGCCCGTAGAGGACATTATTATTTTCTTTTACAATTACACTTTTTTTCTTTTTCTTTTACTTGTTTTTTTGTCAAGCAATTTCCACCCAGGTTGAAACTACTTTCCACCCAGTTTGAAACTATACTTTCCACCCAGGTTGAAACTATACTTTCGGCCCCGGTTGAAACTACTTTTCACCCAGGTGGAAACTACTTTCCACCCAGGTGAAAAGTACAGTAGTTTCCACAAGGGTGAAAAGTAGTTTCCACTTGGGTGGAAAGTAGTTTCAACCTGGGTGGAAAGTAGTTTTAACCTGGTTGAAAAGTAGTTTCCACCTGGGTGAAAAGTAGTTTCCACTCATGTGGAAAGTAGTTTTAACCTGGGTGGAAAGTAGTTTTAACCTGGGTGGAAAGTAGTATCAACCTGGGTGGGAAGTCGTTTCCACCTGTGTGAAAATTGCTTGATAAAAAATTTATTAAATAAAAAAACAAAAAAATTTAATTGTAAAAGAAAATAATAATGGGCCACCGTATAAGTTAAGTGAAAGTTAAAAAAACACTTCACAAAAACTGAAAACTAAAAATTCTGTCACAATATTTAAATGAGGAGTTGCTAATTTGCCGTCCAGACTGGTCCACTTTGATATACCGCCGTTACGTTCTAATTTGCCGTCAAGACTGGTCCACTTTGATGTACCGCCGTTACGCTCTAATTTGCCGTCAAGACTGGTCCACTTTGATATACCGCCGTTACGCTCTAATTTGCCGTCCAGACTGATCCACTTTGATGTACCGCCGTTACGTTCTTATTTCATTAGGATTTCTTACTATTCAGGTGTTATTTTTTTTATTGTAATTAGATTGTTCTGATTGCATATGTGGGTCAGCGGTCATGCGCATCGCCAAATTTTCCACTCAGAAGTCCTCGAATGTCCTGAGCACATCATCTCGGACGTGACACGATCATCATCATTTTGGACGG
Source organism: Katharina tunicata (assembly GCA_032466195.1). Classification (NCBI taxonomy): domain Eukaryota; kingdom Metazoa; phylum Mollusca; class Polyplacophora; order Chitonida; family Mopaliidae; genus Katharina; species Katharina tunicata. The sequence goes on along the minus strand of JAVFBZ010114044.1, from coordinate 17,289 downwards.
AACTTTTTCACAGCCTTTGGGTAAAACTGACATTTCAGACGGATTACATAGTTTCCTTTTGTTTTGCATTCAGAATATAATATAGCCTACTCCTAAACTAAATTTGTTCATCTAAAGCAATATAGAATTCGCTCGGTTACCTCATGCTTGCTTATGTGTTTATTGTGCAAACGACTTACGGCTAACAAAATGTGACATGTTTAGGCATATTCATATACCAATCTTGATAAATCCGATCTTGTCTTCATAACTTAACAAGTCAACATAGAAGGTTTACCCGGTTGATTCATATACCTATCACGGCCGAGCTGTGATGACAGCAAAATAACGATAAATCACGCGAGGTTTTGCCGATAGCCAAATTGTCTGCAAAGAAAGAAAAAGGACTTGACACCTTTTCGATTGTAACTATATGGACATTGTATAAGCTACTATACTAACAGAACATATATGCTGATTGCTCTTATCAGTGACCTTGTCCTCAAGGTCAAAGCTCCATACACGCGAACATCACATATGTGCACGTCGTGAGTAAAACTGAAATTGGTGTTATTGCACTAAAAGTCTAGGCGTCACGTGATTCTCTTGACGAACAGTTCATTTTTGCACGGTGACATAAATCTATCTGACGTTATACGTCTTCTTAGGACGTGGACTAGAAGCTCTCGCGATAATACGAATGGACTGAACGTTCAGAGTATTATCACTGAAGATGCGTTTTTGTTTTTAATGGTGGTTCGACCTACGCTGTTTATTAACTTGATTATTAACTCGACTAGGACACACGAGTGTGAGAGAAGGATTTCACATGGAGCATAGCTAGATGAAAAAGACAACTATAGGAATTTACAGGATACCGTGACTGTGATGTAGGACTACTTTCGTCTGTGGAGATCCACAGGTGTAAGAATCTCCCGCAAACCACCCATCGATAAGTTGTCTCTTTTAATTTTCCGGATCAAGGTATTAAAACGAGACACGATATTTTTAAAAGCAAACGAAGAAATAACTCACACTCTTTTTTTTACACAATTTTTTACACGCTGGCTATCACAAAAAACATTTATTACAGCGATAAAAAAAATCAACATGACCTGCATGTATGTAACATTGACCTATGTCAAGAACGAAAAGATAACAAGTCGGTTCATCAAGGAGCCGAGGTCAACTATATGACACAAATTGGCTGATAGAACGCTTGGCGCTAACGGTCTTTTCGAGTTGGGCAAAGGTTACATTATAGCACAACTATTCAAATTTCCACCGATAAGTTTGACATAATAGAGTAGCGTGACAAAACCAAAGAATCACGAACAATTGAAAACTACTGCTTTGAGGTTCTATAATTCATTGGCTCCAAGGGCATGGGAATCGGTTTTAATCAAATTAGCTAGGAATTATATTTGTGTGGAACATTAAGAACGAAAAACAATTTGAAGTAGTGTATGAGTTATGATAAATCTCTAAAAGCTGTGGTGGTTTTCATTTCCAAAAGAGGCAAGTAAAGGTTGAATTCAATCCCATTTATAACTACCGGTTAACTAAGTAAGTATCAAGCGACAATATCAGTGCTAAGAGTTTGGTCCGGCTGTCATTACGAACTGAGCTGTCACACAGCAATTTATTACAGGGATATAAAATGGGACCGAGGTACAGTTTTATAAGCATATAGCCCCTCCCCTATTACTTCAATTTGGCCTATATCAACATGAACTGTATGCAACACTGATCTATATGCCAAGAAAAGAAAGATAGATAACACGTTGGTTGATCACTGAGCCGAGGTCAACTATATGATACGAATTCGCTGATAATATGCTCTTGGTGATAAACCTAACCCCAGTCTATTCGGGTATGTAGGGGCAAAGGTTACGTTATCGCACTAATACTGCGTCGATGTAGCCTAATATCGGTATACCATTCATTGGCGCCAAGGGCATGGGAATCGGTTTAAATTAAATTAGCCTGGAATTAATATTTTTGTGGAACATTACGAAGTGCATATTATTTACAAATTTCTGCGTAAAAACGTTAATTTTTGTATAATATATCGACTTGAAAAGATAAGAACACGTAATAGGTGAGCAAGTGCCCAACTCAATTTGGTGTGATATTCAGTTTTGCATTAATGACATGTAAAACAAGCTTTGTCTCCATTAATAAAACACATAATTGTTTAATTTTATTATTTGCTTATGCGTCAGATGCTGCATGTCATTTACCAGCACTATTCTGCAAGAAAAACTGGATAAATCTAGTTCAATTGAATTAATCACCAGGCGTTTATATTTATAATCGAATATTTGATAGAATGATGTCAAAGTTCAATGATTGGATTCACATAACGGGAATAGCAGTAGAAATATACGAGTCACAGTATAACAAATATTTGACAAGTGTTGTACAAGTCTTTACTCCTCTAATACAAATTGCGCATTTTAAATTGCACAGATTTCGTTAACTACGTCCAACTATGAACTCCTACGTGCTGTGAATAAAATGATCAATATCAGACTTTTGACGTCATTTATATTTTAAGAGGGCTGGCAGGATCAATCCCAGAAAACCCACGAACTCCCGTTGCTTAATTGCGGACGTATACATGCTTGAACTTTAATGAGAAGAAAAGTATTTCTTCTTTCGCTTTTGTTTATTCCTTCACTTGGCATACTATTTAAGAATCTGTCTTTCAAAAGCAAACTCTTTGCCTTTGACTACACTTTTCGCTCACTATCTAATGGGCACTTACATTTTGTTTTTGTTCAGAAGAGCATACGGTTTGACATTTCAATAGCCGTGATGGTGTCGCTGTTTTACCTTGATGTAAATCCCTAGAACACTGCGTAACACACCAACTGCATCACCTATTGTAATCACCTACGTTGTAAAACTCCCTAATATAAAATCGACGTAGATTAGAAAAAGTTCGTACACTATTTAGATATTTCAATTAATACAAGGGTCAGTCCACTGTATCTGGGTATTATTCTTTACTCCCCCCCCCCCCCCTGGTTTCCGTTTCTCCTGCTTGCTAAAATTAATAGAAATTGCCCAATTAGACGAAACGGGAATAAAGCCACCTTTTAGCAATTAAGGATGATATCAATCCTGATTTTACTAAAAACCTATAGTTTGTATTTGGAGATGAGAACTAATTTTATATTAGGCGTAATGGTTTTATATTCGGCGTCAGGGTCCTTTTTATATTATACGTACAACTCTTTCCTAGAGAATGGGCACTTACTTGCTGCAAATCCACACGCTGCCAGTAGAGACCCGATCCAGGCTGTTTCCGCTCGGCTCTGCTTAAAGGCGTCCAGAAAGACTACGTAGAGTACGCCCGAGGACCAAGTGATACCGTGGACGATGAACAAAGCCAGCCCAGCCCCGAACACAACCACTGCCGCACACGGATCAAGTCCGTTGGAGTTTACCTGGAAATAAAGTTTGACTACTTTTTTGACTGAAGCAAAATCTGTTCTCAAATGACTGAAAAGAAATATTTCTCTTTTGTTTTCAATTTCTATTATATTTCTGTGTTTTCCTAGTTTTCCCAGCAGTACATATGGCTCAGTATATTAAGTTGCACCTTGCCCAATAAACGATACCTTAAGTACTGTGTACCGGTTTTATTTGGTGAGATTATACAAATCCGTTATATGAATTTGCGGTATGTATTATAAATTCAATGTATACCTTTTGTCACTTTAAGATTAACTAAACTATAAAGGTGAGCTACGAGTGGGAAGTACAAACAAAGTAAAGATAAATACGGTGCAGCGTTTCATCTCATTAAATTCATGTCGCTTTTTCGTTTTCGAATTTGAAGTAATAGTATGAGGTGAAAGGATCATTTGTATAAAACGGTCCATTGATTCGCTTCGGTGACGGACCTTGTATGTAATGACCAGGCATTTTGAATATAGCTGTGAACGTCATAGCGAGGCTGCTGATGCTTGACCTGATTAATCGACCTATGCCGAGATTCAAATTCTTTCACGAGATTTGATGCCCTTGTTGCATTGGTCACTTCAACCTAATGTTATGCCAAATAGTTCTATTTTATTTCTTCATTATCTTTGCAGTTACCTGCCCTATGTCGATTTTTATTGACGCGGAATGCACTGATGTCCTATATGATACGTTTATCTACATGCGATACAAGTATTGCCTGCAGCGATAAATATACCGCTAATGGGGTATAAAATGACATGTCATTACACCAAAGCCGATAATCGGAGGGGACGGAAGATACCTGAGGTAGGCACCACCTCATTCTAAACATTATCCTGAACAACTGAAATTTAGTAAGGATTCAATTTTTCAAAACAGACGATTGGATTTATTAAAAAGAATCCTTCATTCAATTTGAAGACAAGACAAGACAAAACATTTACATAACATGACAGCACAACAAATCGGCTTCCAGTGCCCCTTAGCTCAGAACACATTAGGGCACAGGGGGCTCCCACCCAACCACCCGATCACCTTAATTTGAACAGTTTGCATAAGTTCTAGAAGGGTCCCTAGCTTCCACTTAAACACGTGTTACATTTCAGCCTTGAGAGTACACTTGCACGTTTCTGAGACAAAGATTTTGATATTTTAAAGTTTCCTCCAAAATAGATTGCCCCCATTCTGTGTGAACGTGAACCTAGACTATAAGTGCCAGTTATACCACGTGCCGTAAGAGTGCTGGTGCGCGGTGCATCTCTCCTCGTATTTGACAAGCCAATTCTCATGGCTAGTTTTCTATCGAAACATTCCGATATAGCTGATGCTGCGTGAGATATATGTTAATATACTTCAGTAGGTATTCATATATTTCTCTCTTGCACGACCTTTTTATTTTTAAATACTTATATTTCAGTCACATCATTAACAGTTTTGCTGGGGGAAATTTATAGGGAAAGGAACAGCGATTGTTGTTCTTCCGCGGTGATAAAAGAGTAAATTTTAACCACATTTTATCACATTGAAAAAACATAATTATAGACATTAAAATTACTTGGTTATTCATTATTGATGATAAGCCATCGTGGACATGGGAGATGACGGGAATTTCTGAACAGTGCAGCTTAACTAATATCTCCACTTTGCCAGTGCCAGTCTTAGTGTTATAAAAAGAAAAGGTCGCGGAACCGGATTTAACTGGTACACATGTCTGGAATTCTCGGTTAGAAAGAGATTCTATACATCAATCAAATCTGTACTACATTTTGCGTACTCAGCGCACTCCCAAGTGCCGTGAAGGAGCTGATCACGTGACTTTATGCCAAAACTTTCAACAACTATTGACTCCGTCGTTAACACAGTTAAGATAAAATATAGATAAAGTGAGAAATCCCAATTAGTTCTTTTTTCCAGGTCCTACTTTCGTCAACAGGCTTGAGGGACAGCAGGCAATTTCACAAAGATTAGATTAGCAGTCTCGATATTAAAAAAATTATCCACATTTTGCTTTATATGGAAGTGTTAAATTTTGTATTTTGCAAAAATCGCCAAGCAACCAAGTTCTGAATAAAACATGCATGTAATAAATCAAGATAACTTTTTTATATATATTTTGTAAGAAAGATGAGTGTTAATAGTTACGATCAAATATTTGGTTAACAACAGAGCTCAGTAAAATAGTTTCATCCACACCAGCGTGTCATGGGAACACTTGTCTCGTTAAGCTAATATTTGATCTACATTTATGCAGCTGACACGACATTTTATAGACAATAAAACATACGGTTAAAACTACAAACATGTTTTACGGAACTGCGTAGTCGACAAAAATAGATTATCTACGGAAAAATAATTAAAGGCAATTCTTCCACAGGCCACAAGTTTGAAGTACCTGTTAGTTTTTCATTATTTTTAAGGACCTGCGCAGCCCACAGAAACTTTCTTCCGTCTACGCATAATGGAAGAAAATGGAAGAAGGAAATTTACCAAGAGGTAGCAGCTCCGCAGTAGTAGTAATGTTTGTGATTAGATTAATGTGTTACTCACTCTAATCAGTGGAATTTAAAAAGAAGAAAAACAAAAAGCAAATGCAATATAAACTTGTAGCTTCAGATGAAGGAATGCGACTGATTAGAATAGAACTTTGCGATTAACTGAAAGCCTGGAAACATTAAAACTTTATCATTTATTAATTGATCCACTGATTGATCAGTGTTTATTTTGTTACATAATTGCTGACATAACTACATAACATTCTCGGTAATATAAGGCCTACAACTTTATTGGTTACAAAATTACTGATTCTGGGTAATATAGGGCCTACCACTTTATTGGTTACATAATTGCTGATTCTGGGTGATATAGGGCCTACCACTTTATTGGTTTCATAATTGCTGATTCTGGGTGATATAGGG
>JAVFBZ010114044.1:0-10821 GCA_032466195.1 Katharina tunicata | reverse complement strand
CCTACCACTTTATTGGTTTCATAATTGCTGATTCTGGGTGATATAGGGCCTACCACTTTATTGGTTTCATAATTACTAATTCTGGGTGATATAGGGGCTACCACTTTATTGGTTACATAATTGCTGACATAACTACATAACATTCTGGGTGAAATAGGGCCTACCACATTATTGGTTTCATCATTACAGACTCTGGGTGATATAGGGCCTACTACATGATCGGTTACATAATTACTGATGTAACTACATAACATTCTCGGTGATATAGGGCCTACTATACTTGAATGGTTACATAATTGCTGATATAACTATATCAGATTCTCGGTGACAAAGTGCCGACTACTTGATAGCCCTTATAACTAACTGATGGTTTGCTGACGGCCTGCCGTATTAACTCATTCTTTATTAATTCAGTCGATTGGTTATATGATATTTTACATTTTTACAATTTATCCAGTAAAATTACAATTATAATTCTGCGAAACCAATAACTGATTAATTCTTTCCCTATTACTACACCTCTTCTCATCCAGTCATTCCCACACATGTTGGTCCACAGGGAACATATCTGTGACCTTTTGTCTTAACGTGCATCATGTGTGACCTAACCATCCCTGTTGTTTATGGGTTGTTCTTATCATGTAGAACGATATAATTTCCTTGGCCATGCTCATATCTACAGAAACCTGGGTGGATGTGCACCTTAAGTTTACAGGTACATAACCAGTCACGGAGACTCACACTATAGTTTCTGTGTTAAAGAATTTTCTGTATTGGAAAACAAACTTTCGTCTCCAGGCATTATCAATACTTCGGGTTCGAGAAAGCAAGGGAACAACCGAAGCCAACTTGAGCGAAACAATAAAACACCGCATGCTAGCTTGAGAAAAACAGGGAAACATTAGAAGGCGGCCTGAGAGGAAAAAGATAAATCAGATGCCAGCTTAAGGAAAACAAGAACTCGTTAGAGTCAATTAAGAGAGACGGTAAAAAACAATAATGCAGCTTTGGAGAAACAGGAAATCATTTGAAGCGAGATTAAGCGAACATAACAGATATCAAAAGTCAACTTTTAAGAGCAACAAGACAACGTCGGAAATAACGTTCAGAGGACATAACACATTATAAGGTAGCTTCAGAGAAACAGAAAACATAGGAAACCAGCTTTAGAGAAACAAAACACCATTGTCTTTATTTGTTTGTTTGATTGTGGTTTTACCCCGTGCTTCAGATTATGCCATATGACGGCGTGCCAATCCAATATGTCAAGGAAACCGCCTTCAACGGAAAAGGACAGGACACAAAACAACTTGACGCCACAACAAATGCCCGTTAGCTCAGGGAGCACCAGGGCACAGGAAACTCTCGCTCAACCACCCTCGACCATTAGGAGTCAGCTTCACAGAGGCAATAATTGTAACTTAAATCTGAAACATCGGTATAATATCGCTAACCGCATGATAATACCCCCTCATAACTAGTTTTTCTTACATTTTTTTTTATTAGTGTCCGGTTTTCTTTATGTTTATTATTCTCCTTAATATTTACCACCCACTCACCGCAAACAGCCACATAGACAAAGTGGGTTAATAGGTCAACAGCGTATATACTGTACCTTTGACCCAATTTCTGCCTACATCATATCGTAAGGGCATACGAACGCAATTCACCGCATATGAAGGGTTGAAAGTTTGATTGCCCGGGCGATTTTTATCTGTTATATATACCTGTTACCATGCGTATTTTCGCAAATGATTTTTAAAATTTCAGTCGTAGACCTTTTGAGCAGGTAAATCCTGATATGTTCCTAGAACTGGATCTTAGTGTAACAGTGGAAATATTTAAACCCATACCACAAAGACAGGTGGATTTTATGGAACTTTATGTTATTTGTCTTAGTGCCACGATTCCTGTTGCCTCTAAAACAATTAAAGCATCATCGGAAAGAAGCAGTTTTAGTATTTGTTGTCCTTGCCTGAAGTCACATAAAACTAGATTAGATAGACATTTCAATACACGTTTTAGTTGTATACAATGGAATAAAAAAATTGCTTCACCATACCTTTGTTTGTAGCTTTGCACAACTTGAGCTTTTGTAGTCACTTTCTGTTGCTGATCTGACAGAGAGCAATGATTGCTTGACACTCTCTGGTGCGGACTTCACGGAAAGCAATGATTGCTTGACGCCACCGCTATCTCCTCGAGGTGTTCCGCTTATGTCAGGATTGCTGAGGTTGCCTTTCGTTGTCAAATAAGAGCTTTGGCCAGTTGTCTCGGCGGGGCAGTCTCCTGGGGTTACAAGCACACCCATAGTTTCGTCAAAATTTGTCTCAAACAGGATTATTTTTCAACTGATGGTATATGTCTGACGAACTTACGCTTCTAGTAAGGGGTTTATCGTTTTCGTTTCTCAGTAATCGGTCAATAAAATTAAATTTCATGCACCTTTGAAAGTCATCCGCTTAACCGAAAAGCAGTTCTGCAAAAAGTGGCTTCTACTGGTGTAAGAAGTATGGCAAGACGTCAAGTTATTGACATTAAGAAATATTCCTTTTCTCTGATGTAAAGGTTATAATACTGAATGTGTCAACCTGTTTTTTTATGACCGATGTCACAAAAACTACCGTTCGGATACATCTTCAACACGAATCGCTATTATCCGGATATGTTGCATTTTTAAACCTCTATGAGTATCGCGTAATATACGAAACTCAATCCGATAAAGATAATCTTTTCTTTTTGTGCTGGGTGGTAAGTCTATTGGAATTCTTTCGCACAGAGTAGTTCCAGCAAGTTTCATGAATAGACTTAAGCTGTCCGTTAAGTGGACAGTAGGCGGTCGTAGATAAATTAGAATACCATGTGCATATACATCAAATCAAATGGATAAATGTTGCTTGCTAAAATGCATCCCAAAAAACTTTTTGATGTAAACGCAGCGCTGTTCGCAGTTCCCTGCTGAATGTATATATCTTTTCCCGACTTCAATGTCTCTCTGTGTTTCAACTCGACTCGTTTAGATTTATATATATGTTTGAGTTTCGTAAACCGGTACTACGCAGGATTGTTCTCAACCTGGTTTGAAACCCTGGACCTCCCCACCCTGTCACGGGGTGGCTGGGGATGATAGAGAATTGCGCATGTCACTGTTATTCCGTTTTGTCAGTTCTTACAGTATCTTGATGAACTTTGCTGAACCTGGGCACACACTAAACCAATGGCTATGGTCTAATATCAGATCTGGCGAAAATGTGGTAAACTTGACTTCTTATCAAGATTGTAAACAATGGTTTACATATATGAAATATATAACGGAGTCAGCTGATCGAAACAGCTGTTAGGTAGACTAAAAATACATCGGTAGAGTACAACACTGGAGACGACACTCTGGCCATTTAAGCTTATTTTAGGTATTTCTGAGATTATAAATACCATCTAGTGATTTGATGATACATCTATTAAAGTTGAAAGTAAATTCCTGAGTTACGAGTAGGCCCCCTATAATTAACAACAGAATTAAGCGACATAAATAGCCGAGAAATAGGCCTAATTATGAACACCCGAATCAAAAACAGCGTAAAAGTGGCTTAAATAGTAGAAATGTTGTCTCTATCTGACAGCGCACGGCCAGTTCCACACGACCTCGGTCGTTTTCGGTCAAAGGTCGACATATATATTGACGGTAGATTTACATAAATAGCTTAGGGTTTCTGGGTTAACAAGCTGTTGCCCACAAAAACAATAACAATTCCGCACTCCTCTTTAAGTTTAAAAAGTAAACCTATTTTGACAGGAAATACAACGTGGGGATAAAACTGAATTGGTCATGACTGTGGCTTATGTTTTAAAACGTATACGTTTTATTGAGTGATAAATATACTTGTAACGAACCGGATACATTTAACCCACACCCAAGGAACGTAAAAGCTTAGTTTTCCTGACTAATGACGGTGGAAGCTCTCAGACAGACAACAAACTCTCCAATTACAAAATGAATCCTACGTTTATTATACAGTAGCTTTAGAGGAGGAGAGCAGGACGAGAAGGTACCCGCGAGTGTCTTTAGATGCAGAGTCCTCTACCGTTATTATAGCCTACAATGTAATCTATAGCGTCTTCTACTTCGACGTGTGTTGGTACAGGGTTCGCTAACCCTGTGTTTTATTCCGAGCTAGTCTTCATTACAACCCTCGTCGGAGCAAGCGTATAAAACAAGAATATAAAGCCACGCAATTGATTGGCTGCCTCGGAATTTGTAGGCACCAAACAGATAGCACATTCCGGGAATACTCCATTACAGTGGAAAAGGGGGCGAGTGTCAATAATGAAAGTTGCAGGGCCTGTCTTGTGATATATATAAGGCGATATGGTAAATGTTTTCGGAACGTTACGGATCTGTCTTCGTTTTCTGTTAACTTTCGAAAACTGAATATCTTGGAAATTTTTATGTGAGTTTATCGATCGAGTAGTTTGGGTGATGCCATATTGACTTTATGAAAGTTGTAAACGCAATCGATAGGAGTTGATGGACAGGAACTATTGCTTCGGGGCTTAACCCGGGGAAGACCATTGTCAATTAGTTGGAGATGGCACATTTCATTGAAAGTGAACTACGCACTGGTAGTAGCCTACTTACCTACAAAAGCTTCTACCAGGAAAACACAAGACGACGAATAATCTTTATCTCCTGGGTAGTAATCAGAGAAACTTGAAAGTAGGGCTCTATAGACCCTCGTGCGCACCTTTACCATCACTTCGAAATTAGTTAGAAGCAGGAAGCCACATAGGTAGACCAGTTTCAACTTATTGGTCCACAACATAAAGCCTCGTTGGACATTCCACCAGAGGTTCCTTACGGTGTAAAAGAAATGAGATACTAGTCACGAGGAAATCGGTTAATATTGTCTTAATATTGTACTCTCTAATGATAACATAATTGAACAGTGGATAAAATCATTATTATTTATTAACTTGACATTCCTATATATACTCCTATATATATATATTTTTTATTTATGTAGAGAAAGAAAATTTTGCGTGCTTCCACCGGGATTCGAACTCTGGTCTCTGGCTAGCAGGGTCAGCGCTCTAAGCGACTGATTTACAGAAGCTCATGGTAGAACTATAAAATTTCTATCCAGGTAGGCTGCGAATCTTTCTCTGCAGTAAGCACTGACATAGGACATATATCTGCAACAAATTGTTTGCACAATACGATAGCCGATGGGTCATGAGCGTGCAAAAGGGTTTTCATATAGGCTAAGATAACCCACTCGGAAGCCATCGAATGTACTGCGGACATTGTCTCGGACGTAATACGATCGTTACGGAACTTTTTCACAACCTGTGGGTCAAACTGCCAATGTAGACAGGTTCCATAGTTTCCATTTATTTTACATTCAGAACATAATTTACTCCTAAACTAAATGTTGTGCATCTAAAACTATATGAAATGAGTTCGATTACTCAATATTTTCTTACGTGTTCATTGTCCATACGGCGGTAAATCGGCTTCCGGCGAACAAAATGTACCAATATGATACATATTCATACATCTATCACGACCGAGCTAAGTGATGACAGCCAAATAATGAAAAATCACGCGAGGTTTTGTCGATTGTACGATAACCTCTGATTTATGAAAGTAAACTTCGGCCAGTTCATAACAAAACTATCACTATCATAAAGGGACATACATGTTCTATAGCTGTTGTTTACTATGTACTGTATTTTATTATCGTATGGTAGTATCTATGTTTATTTGCTGTGTAAAAGAAAAATGAAGAAGAAGAAGAAATAGAGGCGGACACGAAACGTATAATGTCTCCGTTCTGCCTTATTTGAAAGGCTATCCTATATATGTTTAATAGATGTTTTAATGATATCTTGACCATAGACCCTGAATTAAGTGCCCAGGGCTTTCGTGTCCGTAATCTGTTCACCTTAATCCAGGTCATGTAGCTGAAGGGCCTAACACTAGACGATAGACTGAAAGAACATTTCTCCTTCATCACGATATATTTATAAATGCATATTGATGTTTTCTTGATATATAAATAGAATCAAATCTCGCTCGAACTGGGTCAGTGAACGGAGATGACTTGTTTACCGACCTATCTTTGTATATCTACCATAAACATACATAAAAGCGTCCAATTGCGATGTTGCGATCGGCAATTTCGGCATGTCCCCAGTTCTAAAAAGTCATATGATTTTATATTGCTGAATTTATGGTTTTTATAGGGATGGACACTGCGCGTGATCGTCCCATGGAGCATGTGTATTAGACTTGCCATTTACTACCCATGTCAATTACTGTCAACTTCTACACAGCTTTACAGGAATTTCTTTATCAGGGCTACAACAATTACTTACACTTTTGTTTTGTCACTACACCACTAAAGGAACATGTGACGTAGATCTTTCAATCGCAAATATTGCACTTGCATTGAATGTTACATGAACAAACGAAATAAAAATTCTGATGAATTTCCCCCACCATTTCTTTTTTCGAATTGTGTATTAATCTTACAGCGGAACGACTTACTTCACGTGTTTGCTGTACCGTACATTTTCTAGACATGCATAGTAAATAATAATCAATCAAAGTTGTATTAGTTCTGAATATGCTACTGCAAAATGAAAGGTCGAGAATTAAGAACGAAATCAATTTAAATATGTCAACTTTGTATATGTATTGATCGCAGAGGCTTACAAAAGCACACACTTTTAAAAACATCAATATTTTATATCATTCAACCGTCTATTTGTCGCCAGAGTATCGATGTTTGTCAGTAACAGACTGTTCTGATTGCTTTGACTACGTATTTGAGTTGGTCTCACCTTCGTGGGCGTAGAATACTGATACCAAGAGTAACAAGACGGAGTCGGGACAAAGATTAAATGAGCTTCACTAATACTTAAGTTTTCCTTGTGCAACGACGTACTTCTGTTAAAAAAAAGTGCAGAATGTTCTAGAAATTTTAAGCTTCATATTGCCATTGAAAGAGTTAAGAGATTTTCAACACAAGCTGCTGGAGTCCGGTAGAAACTCTGTGAGTTTAAAATTGGTGGCTCTCTGGGACAAGCGCCAAGAGTGTATCATGTTTGTATGTGAGCGTACATAATATTGTCTGAAGGAAAGTGCGACATTTACCCGATTGGATTATTTGATAATTAAGCATTCAAATAGTTTGAGTGTATGACCAGATAACCGACAATAGCATCACATTATAAACGAACTCTCATGAGTTTACCATAGCCTACGCCATTTGAGAGAATTGCAATGATTGTAGGTATAGCTACATGACGAATTTCAAGCGAATAAAAACGTACTTTCAGTGAAAGCAAATAAAAGTGCAACCAACGTGTTTTAAGACCATGTATAGTTTGTGCTAAAGGACATCGACGAGTGCACACACCTTTTGCAGCAGTGAAAAACATGATATACAGAAGATAAACTTCAAACTTGGACGTAAAATATGTTTGCGAATTCTGAAAAACCTAAAAACGCTTTCTTAATGACCGGGAAAATCTTCAGGAAGTTCAGAAAGAAGATGGAATCGTCCACTAGCCCTAGTCCTGTACCAATCAAGTTGGCTATATTTGGCGCCAGTGGGCCGACGGGACAACATCTCGTCACAGAGGCCCTGGAACGAGGATTTGATGTGGTTGCCATTGTTCGAGATCCATCAAAAATGAAAACAGAAAACGACAAACTTCAGGTAAGTATCTAAAAAAATGTTATCCGGGGAAAAACAAAATGTTTATGGGTGAATATAAGTGAAATGCTCATAAGCACGACGTTAAAAATCAACATTTAAATCGAGTCATATAGAATCAGAGAATCTCTCAAGGAAGCCATGTTGAAACAGATTATACATTTCGGCTCAAGTGGGCCGTCGTCAGTAAAACACATGCGAGTGTTAACCCTGATGGACCAATGTGTTTATCTGATGACAGCATAATATAAATATATTATCATTTCCAACATGACTTCTTTGTTCAGAGTTTATCTTATTCTAATTTGTTCTTGTACGAATCTGAAAACAATGGTCAGTGAAATTTATTTCACAGGTTGTCAAAGCAGATATCTTTGATGAAGAAGAGTTGGTGACAGCTTTATCCGGATGTGACGTAGTCTTATCTGCTCTGGGTGCTACTGGGATATCAATTTTCTCTAAAGTTGCTCTGTATCAAGACTCCATAGCAACCATCACTTCAGCCATGCGCAAAGCAATGGTACCAAGATTAATATGTATGACGTCATGGTACACTGAATGTGAGTGTTTCTCTTTTTTCAATGACCTTGTTAACGTCTAAACTACAGGTACGAGTAAAAGGTGTCAGCAATTCTCACACCACCTTGACCTTTTGCAGGTAGCTGAACGTTCTGGTTAAACACAATTTTTCAACATTGTAGATTTTAAATTTGTCTGCAAAATATGTTATTTGTTCCTTTTTCTAGTGTACAAAATGTGGTTTTGTGTTTTAATTCCGTTTGCATCAACTTGAGTCTAGTCTCGAGATACCTAGCAGGTAGCAGAAAAAAATACAAAAATGTAGGATAGTAGGCTGATAGTAGTAGTTAAAGGACAACAGTACGGCGGGAGAAACTTGTAGATTGCATACTGAAAAAGGCTCGTACCTTTATAAAACCTCGACGGCAGGGAGAATGATTTGATTCTATTTTAGAATGTTGTAGATAATTGATTGTTCATGACACCTGGATGTCATTGATCACCCGAACTGTTCATGCAGAAAGAGATCTTATCCACTTTTCGATCAATGAATTACCAAGCAGATTATTTTGATGGGAAATCGACGAAGGCCTACAGGTCGAAGCAAAACTACCTGAAAAGAACATATTAAAGGACAGGCTGAAAACAAAATGAGATTTTTCATAGTGCAGTTTAAAATAATACTTGGAGCCAAATCAACACGTAGTTATTATCGTTTGTATCTAGAGAACAAACCGTCTCGTGAACATGAAATTCTGATAGATATGAACGTTAAGTTATGATGCATCTATTTTGATTTTGGAAAAGACAGGGAAAAGTCATGCAACAATCTATCAGAATGTGGACCGTATGCAGTCCTGTGCCTTATAACTTAATCAACTCCTCAATGGTGTATTTTATCACTAGAAGTAAAATTTTGAACGTTTTATTCGACATGACGTTTGACAATTACGTTAGGCCTGATAAAGAAAGGCTATACCAAAATATATAAACATTATCTTCGGGGTTTGTGGAACTTTTTCATTATGATTATTCATTATTTTTCATAACTTATCATTCACATTATTTCTGTCACACGATCTATTCGTTTGACGGAATCCTTTTTTGTTGGATTTCTCATCAATAGGCATTCTCAGGTTTTTTCCAAATGTTTTTTTCACACAGCTGGTGATGATTCACCTAAAGTCTTTAAATGGTTTGTGAAGCCTATTATATTCGGCCGTGTACTGGTCAGTATGGCAGAAATGGAGAGGTATCTGAGGACTGAGTGCGCTGATTTGAACTACACAATTGTGAAGCCCGCAATGCTAGGAAATAACCCGTCCACAGGTTAGTGAGAGTAATCTCCCTTGTCGCCGTACATTATTTCATACTCCGGTACTCAAATATTTTCCAAAGGAGTTATTCCTTCATTTTGGGAGTATTATTGGCTACCGAATTTTACCATACCTTGTTCAGTAGCTGGATGTTTTTCGCGGAAATGCGTCAGATGATCAGTCTCGCGAGCCCGCACGAGAGCGCTGTGCTAGTAAATGTCAGAATGTCACGTTATATTATTTCCAATAATGCAGTACGCGGATAAATAAACTGTCGATGGGAGGCTAAAACAAGGGCTGTAAAATTAATATTTCAGCCCACAATTATACTCATTGTAAATACGCAAGGATTGCCATCCAGATGTGGAACTTTACTTACGACATAGTGTTTGTCCGACTTAGATGATGTAAGGTGCAAAAGTCTTAGTTTATTCTTCACAGTGAGATCTGCTGTGGCTGTTCGATACGTTTATATAACACATACGTGCCAAGCTACTGGTGCACCTTACTATCGCACAGATGACATCGTCCACCGTCTCCCTCACCCCTTGTGTGAGACATCGGATATGTTGAAGCGGCAGCTTCTGTCATTCATGATTATGTGCAGCATCCAGTTCTTGGGAAGAAGGTTTCGCTGTCTGATTTTCCAACAGAAAATGTCTGATATTTGTTCTATGCGCATCTGGCCAAGGTTTGTGCTGGTCAACGGAAGATTTTATGGCATTGCATCCAAAGAAGTCCACTGCCATATTGGCTGCGTGGGATCTGGCGTTGTTACCAATGAAGATTGGAATCGCCAGAAAGGGCATGATTGCTGAAATGAGGTACTACAACCTTTGAGGAAGTCAGTCTGGTTCTTTTGTCCATTTAAATTGTCCTGAAACGTCACCAGAACTAACTTACAATTATGTGAGACATCTCTACATCATGACTGAACCGTCACCAGAACTAACTTACAATCATGTGAGACATCTCTACACCATGGCTGAACCGTCACCAGAACTAACTTACAATCATGTGAGACATCACCACACCCTGGCAGAACCGTCACCAGGACTAACTTACAATTATGTGAGACATCTCTACATCATGACTGAACCGTCACCAGAACTAACTTACAATTATGTGAGACACCTCCACACCATGACAGAACCGTCACCAAAACTAACTTACAATCATGTTAGACATCTCTACATCATGACTGAACCGTCACCAGAACTAACTTACAATCATGTGAGACATCTCCACACCCTGGCAGAACCGTC
>JAVFBZ010113822.1:9196-22306 GCA_032466195.1 Katharina tunicata | reverse complement strand
TCTTGTGGAAGTATTCAGTTATTTGTATGTCTGTAAAGCATGTTAACACTCATTGATATCCGAATGACTGACCATCAGTATTATACTTTTACGGTATTTCTAAACGACCTTTATGTTTGTCCTCTGGCAGGCGAGGTAAAAGTCCGCCACCATTTTTATTTTAACACATACATAGGCCATCTAAGTCTCCTTGCAACTCTGTTGGTGCGTTTTGAATAACGGTGTATTAGACTAATATTTTGTTTTACTTTGTGAGCAGTTATAGGGCCGGACGAAGCATATGTCATCTCTAACTTCCAGAGTAAAACCAATAACTAAGAATAGTCGCTTATATCCGGTACTGGTAATCTTTTTCATCATTTTCTTACAGGTTCATTCGTTTCGTTCCTACGGGCACCGCAGAAAGTTGAATACAACATATCAGTATAGATACTTATTAATAAATCCCCTGAGTTGTACGTATAAAGTGCCGGTAGACATCATGGGGTTTGCTCCAACTGTTGTTTTCTTTGAGTAATAATAACTTCACCTTGACCTATGGGTGAATAGGCTTGAGGTGTAATAAACCGGATCTAAGACGTTAACGTTTAGTGAAGACTACTTTATTTGACTTATTTAAAACGATATTCATATAGTTAAAGGAAATTCGGATGATTGAGCTATACAATGGTTACCTGTATTAAGCTGACCTAGTTCAATTCGATAGCCATCTGTGATGCTAGAAGCACGACCTCTCCATAAAACAATACAAAATCCTCTTGTATAATTTTAAAAACAACATGAAGTTTCATTTTAACAAAAATATTAGAATTTAACTTTCTGTGGGATAATTAACATAGGTTAAAATAATTTAAAGTTAATAAGTTAAAATATGTCTTTGATAAAACAAACACATACTTACACATACGCCTTTTGAAATGGCAACTCCATTAGTTTCGATGATTTTAGTTATAACCAGATATTGGCTTGAAATGGATAAAATTCAACACTAAACAGATAGTTTTTGATCTGTTAGTATTTGTAGCAGCAAAACCCTAAGCATCACAGTACTTGACCATGCAGAAAGGGTAATGATTAGAGCAATAGATTAATTTACCACATAATCAACAAAAAGTGTCTTATAGCGCAATGGATAGCAGCATTTATACGTTTTTTTTAGACCTTTTTTCAAATATTCATTCAGCGAAAAAAAACCAATCCTAAATAATTAAAATGTAATGTTACTTTTAAACAACATTAATTTAAACCGATGCAGTTGCATAAAGCACGATAATGGAAACAACAGTAATGCCGTGCTCGGATTGGTCTTGGTTTTCTTACGCAAAAACTAGTATTGTGTTTGTGACCAAAATGATCTGACAATTTATAACGTTTATTGATCATACTGTTCACATCAACTGTTCGGAATGCATTTAGAACAGTTTGGGTGTTTGCGTGTACGTTTAATACATTTTTTAGTTTACGACTTCCAATGCAAATATATATGTAAAAAAACGACAGATTTTATAAATGTATTTAGACAGCTGATCTGCGTAACATATGATTTGAATTTTACAGTTTGTTTCTCGAAAAGGATAAAACCAAAGTAAATTACTTGTTCCAAACTGAGCGGAGAAAAAACGCACTGGGTGTTGATTAACGGAGACAGTTACAAGCCATTTGTTCGATTTAGGGAAATGACTGCGACATTCATCATGCTTTTTTCGTTTGAGTGGAATTTAAGTTTGACAGGTCCCTATTTCAAAATATTCAAATTATATGTGTAAGAATTTTATACTATGCTTAATATTTGTACCAAAATTGGTGCTCTAAATTCATACAGCAAAAAAGAACGAATGAATCTTTTCAGCTCTGACAAAAATAAAGCCCTTTTTATAGATTTTAATTCATGTATTTTTGTCATGTATTCATGTTTTTCTTTTCTTTAAACATATGTTAGTTGTATTTTTATTTTAAAGTAATATCACGTTTATTTGTTACCTGATACATGCTTTTATCTAAAGATTATCTATAATCCTTATCTTTCGCCGTTTACGAAAAAAAAGTATTAAAAGCGTTTATTCTAAATATAACTAAATAGGATTACAACTAACGAATCTTGGCTTCAAATACGTCAGATATAAGAACGTCCAAAAGAAATTGCACGACTCCCAATCTCGATATTTTCTCATCAGACAATTCTGGTATCATGAATAAGGTGTTTCTATACACCAAGGCATACCAAATCGGAAATGAGATGTCAGTAGTTAGGAGGCTTCAATTAAGATAATGTTTTCTTATATATTTGCGTTTCAGGGCACTATTAAATACGTACTTGTAATGATGCTTGTCTGTTATGGACAGTGTTGCATTACTTATGCTGCTACGGGAAATGACACTCTTGGCTTTAATTGGTTAGCACTAGCTTCAACGACAATAAATCGAAAATATGTGTGGTGTACAGTTCCACAGAAAAAGATAACAAATAAGTTATGTTGGTATAGATAATATATTTACGCTTTATTCACTTCACACCTGCATGTATAGAAACAAAAGGTTAGGCATTCTCAAGATAACAAATACCACTAATAATTTGCAGACAAAAAGTTCTTTAGCCTTATTCCGATGGTTTAATTTGTGTTCTTTTGTTTACTATTGCTTCTTTGGTCAAATGGATTGTGGTATTTGTTATCCAGATAATGCCTAACATTTTATTTCTATACTTGCAGGTGTAAAGTGAACCCTGACCGGATTTAACTACTTTTATGGTTGCTTGTTAATACTTAATTTTCTGTAATTCATGTAATTTCTGTCTTATATGTGCTCTGCTAGCCTTGTACTCTTTGTATATACATGACTTCCACGTTCGGAGTTTCTCCTATTCTATGTTACTCTAGACTGATTTGGGGAACTACTAGCTTTTACAATTCCAAATAAACCATCAATGCTAGCATTACTTAATCAAGTGTAAATGTTAAAAATCTGATTGTTCGAATATTCTACTGAATTGTTAAATATTTATATCGTTAGTCTTTTGTACATAAATTTATGGCGATGTTGTTGGCTAATCAAAGTATGGTTCTCTGCCTGCGGCATGCTGGTGGTGTAAAATAGGCTATAAACTGTGCGGCCTCCGAGGCGGAATGGTTCAAGTCATACACTTCTAGAGTACGCTTCTGGTCCAGAGATTTCCTTCACTTCTGACTTCGCGGGTTCAAACACTCGCTCTAACTGCATGTGGGTTGGTTGGTCTGCTAGCTAGATATACCAGCGGAAGGTCGTGGGTTCTGGGATCAATCCAGTATTCCTCCCACAATAAAGCTTGCCAATGATCTATAACTGGAACTTGTAGTACTGTTGGTCTAACATCGGAAAAGAAAATAAACAATAAAAACCAAAAGTTGCCCAGAAAACCCCTTGTACAGAAATGTATTGCGTAACACGCGATGATTTTGGTCAATCAATGCACGATACGTTGCCTTCGGCATACAAGTGGTAAAAATAGGCTATCAGCTTTACAGTAATGCTCACACTACTGCATAGATGTAAATGTAAAACAACTATCCGAGAAAAGACGCAACAATGTTGTTTAAGAAATAAACAAATAAAAATCAAGAGTTTCACTTGCAATCCCATATGCAGTTATTGCCTAACACGTGAGAGGTTTTGGTTAATTAAAATATTGCACCCTGCCTCAGGCATGCTAGTGTTATAAATAGCCTATCAATTTGATGGATTGTCATTTGTGGAAACTAGGAGAGTTGTCAATGAACAGGATACCGCAGGCAAAACGCAGACTCGGACAACAGTCCATGATCTTGCTCATGTGGCCGTGGGCGGCGAAATTATTGTCTACTGCATTGCAAAGGGAATGGGATTTTGGTTTGCTGTTTATGGTAAAAATAAGCTATCAGCTTTACAGTAATGCGGACACCACTGCATAGATGTGGCGTCCAACGACTGAGACTGATGAAAGTGACCGAATCGGCTTTATAATGATCTGTGAGTTTACATGCAGTTCAGATCGCCTACAACTTGTGTATGGCTAATTTTAATCAAACTGATACCAGTATTCAGAAAGCAACCAGTATTCAGAAAGCAAGCCTTTTACGTACGAAATCTTCACAATAAAAGTAGCGGTCACCCTTATCAACACGCTGCCCACAACTAGTTTTTGTTTAATTCTTTCTTTATGCATTTTATATAAGAGTGAACATTGACTTGACACGTCATATGATATTGCAGCGATATTTACAGAGGGAGTGGACTACAATAACTAATACATGTATATAACTTAGATAATATTAAAACTGAAAATCATAAGGTTTGTATACATTTTAATGACAGCTATTGTAAACGACGTTTCAGACTGCTGCCTGGCATAAGTACATATCTTCAATAACGTCTAAGGAAGTATTGGCCTTTAGACTTTTGGACATTAGACTTGTAAGATCACAAAATACGGTGACATGGTACAACATCTTGCAGATTATTACATTTAACTGATGGCACCTCCAAGTCTACTCCCCACGATTCCATTGATGCATATACAATGCACCGTTACATGCTCACTTACCTTTAAATGCCATGTTACGTGTATATCTATGCGCATTGTTTTCCAATTGAATGTGCCATTTTATCCAATAAATTTACGATAACGTTGAAAGTGCTGAAGTATCAGCTTTAAACTCCAATGGATGGAGAAAAAAATATGCAATCGGTACTGCAACAATGGCAATCATTATCTTCAACAATACACTGCTTTTACAATCAGAGCAACCATTAAATTCATATCTTATGCCTTAGGTGTATATATTGGGAACTTGACCAAACTGATTTGGAAGTTAATCATTTAGGAAAAACATTAGTCTGTTGGCTTCTTGATTTCGTTAATTCCTTTACGTAATTGCGTTTAATATGCACCACCGGAAAAATCGAATGCATTGTTGAAAAAGATAGCGGACAAAATAAAGCACAATCATTCACGAGTAACTTCGTCTACGTGTGATTTGCGTAATGGTGGAGGTCAATAGCGTCAGAAGATTCACCAAGCATTTTTAGTCTAGCAGAGCTATATGATTTATACTTGAAGTGGACTTAAAACACCACGGCAAACTCGCTTCACGATGAAGATAGCTTAACGCGCGTAAGCAATATATTCTTTACTTACCCTATCATTGGTACGTTTTATTTAAAATAACCCTAATAGTGTAATGCACTATGTTATGGTGGCTCTATCGCAAGACACGCTTATTCAGATGCTTATTTGGGGTAAGCCGTTTCTCGACTCGGTCCTAGGTGGAAGTGCTTGAACTCAAGTATATTATGAGAGTTGCGGTGCTGCCCAGACCACGGGTGTATGCTTTTTTCGAGAAAAATTCTTGGTGGTCTTATCATTAAACACCAGCACAACAGTCGTTTTATACGTGTCATTGAGTACGAGTTTAAACACCAATCAATCAAATCAAAAACGTAACCACAAATACAACTTCTATATTATAAAACAATTCTTTTTAACTTTTTACCTATTTATAGTTGATTGAATGCCAACGCTTTAATTCACATCGGTCACTGTGTCTATGCAGGTTTAGGTTTATTGTAGGACACTTTGCCCGACTGATTCACCGACGGAGATCTACATCTGAGCATAGGATTGTTTCCGGATAAACGTATTATTTGTTACCCAGCAATCAGAGATTGCAATCCTACCGTATCATCAAAATACTATTTTTAACTATTTATATTTGTATTATTTACAGATGTTTGTTTAAAAATCTCTCAATCTGTTTTCATTTTCGAAGTTTGCGTGTATTTTTAACAACACGTTGCAAATGTTGAAAAATTAAAACCCCACGCCACTTTTATTTCGAACGAGAATGTCACCATTATTGAGATACTAAAATGTCTATATGTTTAAAATAGTTGTAATTTTGGCGATCAGATAAGATGATTGTTTCAACGTAGCTTATTTCAAAGTAACAAAACAATATTAAAAATCACAATTCAATGTAAAATAATATTGACGACTGAGTATTTAAGTATACTTATCAATTAATCGGTGATGTCTACATTGTGAAAATTGGTTTACGATTGGGATATATTGTTTTAATGAAGCTATATGTATATATTTTTGTATAAAGGCAGAGAAAGATTTGCCTCCCCCGGGATTCGAACTATACAATACATTAAGCAGACAAAACAACACCCTTCTGTATCGGATAATTAATAACTGCTGTTATGCTTACTTTACAGACTAATGGGTTAATCGCTTGGTTTACATGATATTCTGTTTAGGTTATATCAACAAATATAGATATCTGTGTAAGCTAAATATTCACCACATGCTCCCTACCATCCAACTCGTATAACGTTTTCTCGAGACGTCTGCAGGTTACCCATAACAACTCAAGATGGAGATCTATCCAGAAACTTGTCTCTGAGAATTTATTTAGAACATGATGAATATTTATCGGTTTTAATTAGCCGATATTCCTGTGTCAGTGTTAGTACTCTTTAAAAAAATATAACTGTATCAGTGCTTACCGTAGAGAAAGATTCGCAGCCTTTACCTGGATAAAAAATTCGTTAGTTCTACCGAGAGCCTCTGTAGCTCAGTCGGCTAGAGCGCTGGCCCTGCTAGCCAGAGACCCAAATTCGAATCCCGCAAAATTTCTTATTCTAAATTTATACAAAAATATATATATGCCAGTACTAGATTGTCAGAATGACCAAAACCAACAAACACATTTGTGGGTAATATCTAGATAAAAAAATACACAATTTCAGTGTCCCTTTGTCAGTGCTTATCGTCGAGAAAGATTCTCAGCCTTTACCTGGATAAACATTCGTTAGTTCTACTGTGAGCCTCTGTAGCTCAGTCTGTTAAGAGCGCTGGGCCTCCCAGCCAGAGACCCGAGTTCGAATCCCGGTGGAGGCAAGCAAAATTTTCATTATCTACATTTATACAAAAATATATATTTTACTAGATGTGAAATTACTTATTGACGGGGTTCACGCGATATTTAATAAGCAACATGGGTACAATTTCAAATATATTTGGGTCTTGTTAAGCAAATAATTAATATTAATAAATATATTCCACCGATCTGAGCAATTTCAAAGTATTAATAAAGTCATTTTTTTGCGGCAAATGTTTCGATGATTTTTTTAATACGCACGCCAATTTAAGGACTTCTTTACATGAGTGAATTCTGTCTACAGTTCTATGAACAGTAACAGGGAACAACACATAATTAGATTGGCAGTGAAAAGGGAAAACGCTTCTCATTTGAGGTTGTATTTTGAACAAAACAGTCATGTTAGTAATGTCAAATAGTAGCGCCAAGCTGTCGGCATTAACGATTATTTTGCTTCCGCCAGTATCTAAAGACGAATGAAAGCCAATGTCCAGTCTGCTAGCTCTCTAGGAGTCGTGTGTTTCGCGGCTGAAAGGGAATGTGAGACAGTGATTAGTGGACGGCTGACAGTCTTAACAAACTGGGCGAGCTGTTAACCAACTATCACACTGTTCCGACTGATTTGTTAAGTAGTTAGCTATATAGCAGATACGACCTGCTCCTGATTTGGAATTTACTGATCATCAATGATAACAAGTAATTGATACATGTGGTTTCCATTTGTGTGTGTTATTGAAGAGATATGTATGACTGTATGTTTGAGTTACTTTTAACTGAAAATACGTAACGTTGTCCTTTCAAACAGAATTGAGTAGGAAATTAGACTTATTGGCTAAAATAAGTGATTGAAGGGTTATACCCTCGTGGAAGTGCTAATCTGTGACTGTGTTTCGTTCACCTATGGCCAATGAGGAAATATTACCATTTGGAATCGTGGAGTTTTCGAATTTTTCCGAAACTGATGGATATAATTTAACATTTGAACCACCTGGTGATGGCTTTAGCACACCTTTTCTGAAGACTCACGTGTTTGTCGTCTTCATCGTGTGCTATGTTACGGTGTTTGCCTTCTGTTTTTTCGGTAAGTGCATTTAAAACCTTTGTAAACTAGATGCTAGTTGTTAACGGAGACATTTTTATTAAGGCTGGTCAATTGCTTTAAACAGTACGTTATGGCGTTTTCAGTTTAATTTTCTCTATCTATGCAATATAGCCCAGAGACTAAAATTATCGGTTTTAACCTGTTTTCCATATATGAAATTCTCCATTATCCCATTTTTTGGCCCACTTTTCCATTAACCACGTGCTCTTTTTTTGGATTAAGATTTACTCCCCTGATAAGATGCCTGCTCCTCGTTAATCAAAGATAAAAAGTGAATAGGATTGTGTTACATCAATACAACGTTTTTTGTTGTCTTTGAATGACACACTGCAAAAGAAAGCACGCGCTTTATGTAAAGGATTTAACGATGTATTTTCCCCATGATGGATGCACGTTTCTTTAAAGCCTGGTGAAATTCATGCTTTTACTTGTGGATGGGGTAGACAGGTCTTAGCGCTTATACACTACCTTTCTCCCGACACGTAATACATTAATAGACCAAGTCGAACATTTGATTTCAACTGATCAAGTCCAAACGCCCGAACGCATACGTTTTATATCCGATGGATGTTCACCTCGCATTCATATGGCCGACAACTGCCAAGTTAATCCTATTCGTTACTTGACTGCGTTCATAGGTTTTACTGTAACCATTGTGCACCACAATTCGTTAATAGTGAATGGTGCATTAAACTTGTTTAACTATAAACTCAATTCTTAAGCATCACTTGTGGATTGTTGTATCACTAGTAGGCTGGTTATTTGGGATAAATAAAGGCTACATTGTATTGCAGTACAGTATGAAACTCTATGAGTTTAATCGTGCATCACAAAACACTATCTTGTGCAGATCATTATGCAGGTAACATCAAGTTCAACTAAAGAACGAAGTCATGTGTACTTCGAAACGGACTGCCTCTACATAGCGCAATCATATTGGAAGGGTTGTTGTCGATGAGAACGCAAAATATATCACATCGTCATTAATATTATCTAGAGGTGCTAATGTATAAAAGTTACATGGATTTTTACTCTGTGCCATTTCCTCGTAGTCATATATCATCTTTGTTGTGTAGCATACAATTTATAACTCTGAAAAGGCAACCATAATAATTAAAACATGTAGAGCCTCAGAAAGGTGTAACAGACAAATGTAACCGATACATAACTGAATAACGCAGATATATTATGTAACATCCTGTGGTAATGACTGTAGGCTGTTGTATGCATTTTCGTGGTATGAATGGACTCTCATATAATTGGCCTTTCGCTGTCAGAAAACAGACAGGCCAGAGGCTCAATAAACAGGAAGCACAATGCATGGGTTAGTCCAGTTTCTTTCTGGCAATATCAGGCCATTGTATGGAAGCCGATTGCCGTCATTCATTATTTCGTTTTTTTCGCATTGCATATATCGTTTCCGTGTTTGTTTGCATTGTCACAAAGCGAGTCTAGAAACACTAAATAAAATGACATACTTCAACGCGAAAAAACGTTACAAACTTAAAACGAAGTTACCAACTTTAGTTTTTACGCGTTTCGCCTTTTAGGCTCTGTGCGTGATCGGAAGCATTTAACATTATTATGAAACCATCTATGTCGGTGTCTATAAGTCAATTACTATTATTGTACATTTGATACGATCCAAGCCTGTTAGTTAGTCGGTAACTATAAATACCCAATTCTCAAACAGTTCAGTTGTGAAAATAGTGCAAGCTAGAAACTAGTCATATATGCATGTAATGTAAGCGCCCCACGGAATACAAGAATGGCACGAAGGCAAGTTAACAATAGGCATGACATGTCACCGACTATCAAAACTAGTACAAGATACATAAAACAACAAAGACTTTTCTTTTTTCTTTACAAGGCAGCAAATATGTGTAGAAAAGTACGTATTGTCGCTGTTGTGATAAATATGCTCACGCGAATGT
The DNA here is from genome assembly GCA_032466195.1 of Katharina tunicata. NCBI lineage: Eukaryota > Metazoa > Mollusca > Polyplacophora > Chitonida > Mopaliidae > Katharina > Katharina tunicata. The sequence continues at coordinate 12,374 of JAVFBZ010113822.1, read as the reverse complement.
CATCGTCTTTCGTTTTTTCGCGTTACGTGATTCACAAACGCGCGACTCATTTGTCTAGTTTTGCCTCACAGTAAAACGACAAGAACGCAATATTGGACAAATTTCGCCCAAATTGCATGAAATTTCGTTTTGTTTCAGTTTCGATTTGCTCCGTGGCATTAAATTAAAATTTGGTTTTGCTATTCTGTGTAGGAAACAAAAAACTATCATTCCGAGATGTAGTGGTGTCCTGTTTTTGTACCGTGCTGTCTTCTGTGTTGCCAGTGTCCTTCAGGGTTGTGTCCTTTACCCACAGGGCTAGCACGCCATCATATAAGTGGAATAACCGTAATTAAGTCGTAAAACCCCAATCCAACGAACAAACCAAGATGAACACAACCAGACAACTGACGGAAAGTTTATTATTGCTTCTTGCAATAATGCAAGGGCACAATGACTGAATCTGCTTTTGTCAATTGCCAGTAAAGTAAACAGGTTTGGATCATTGAATTCTGAAAATTGAAGAAAAATGGTATTTAATTCTGTTTTGTGATATTGAAGAACCGAAAAAAACATATCGGTTTTCTCGATATAGTTTCTCTTCAAATTAAATTAATCCGAGAAGTAAAAACAATACAATTTTAGTTCATCTTTCCTGAAAGTAGCAAGAAAAACATAGCATTCATGGGATTCCGTATTGTATGCAATTATTTTACTCAAAATTATTAAAAATAACCGCTGCTGAAAATTTGCACGCAGGATAAAAATAAAACAATTTTGGTTCGTTTAGAGACACGTGGTTTATAGTCACAAAGTGGATTTTAACGTACAATCAAAAGTCCATGGCTGGCTTATTCTTGTTTCAGAGGCATTTTCGTTAAGTTGTGATATTTCTTTACCAATGGTTTAATTTTTTACTTTCGCGTAATGGTTTTCTTTCGTTAACTTAAAAGATAACATGAGAAGGGAAAGTGTTGAATTTTACCTAGAATGGAATAGTAAACCGGGCATCACAGATAAAACAAGATTTTTCAACGATCGTCGATTTTCAATGTGTGTCAAATGTTTCACTTTAATGTTTTATATAAGTTTTTTAATCCATAAATAGACCGTCATCCCTTTGTAAGTTCTGTACCAATGAGAAATGCTTTATTTCCATAGATAATTAGCTAAAGAAATAATAATGTGTAGCAGGGTGAATCGGAAGCAACGGGTCTTTGACTGTGTGTAACGGTCCATCAGCACCACGAGCAAGGCAAACTTGAAAGGAACCAACTGGAAATAAAGACAATATGTTACCCGGTGAAACCTATCAGGTTTTAGTTAAACCGTATTTTGAGCGTAAACATCGCAACCAACTAGCTTCTTGTTGCACCTTTAACCGGAGAATCAGTAGGAACATGACTACCGCTGGTTCAGTATTAACTTTTTTACTGTATGTAAAGTGGGGATTGTATTCATATTTTTACTAATGATGACCTTCTAATATTACGTACGTCATAACTAGTAAGTCATCAATTGGGAAAAAAGTGACTATATTCCCATGCTATTATCATAAGATACTATTCCATCAATAATAAACTTTCCCGAGTAGTCTAAACAAAGACTGTGCTGCTGGCGCTTAGGTTAATGCTATAGGTAATAACTTTTTTCAAAACAACCAAATATAAACTAACATACTCCATGTTCATAAAAACACAGTTAAAACTCCGTTCTTCAACTGTCAGTATTTGTATTTAAGCGCAACAATGGTTTGTAGGGTATTAACAAGTTTTGAATTGCACCACTGTGTAGTCATTGTAAGCTGGGTCTGACTTATACGAAACAATATGTTTTGTTAAGTTATATTTTCAATATTTGTATTGTTTCGGTCATTACACTACAATACTTATGTCACAGAGATCATGAACTTGTGCCCACAGTGCAATTAAGCGTTTTACAATTGAAAATAAAACGGTAAATATCCTAATTTAGCAAGTGGTACCAGAAAGCAATGTCTCAATCAATACACTCTTTGGTAAACTGATACAGGAACAGAACTGATAATTGTTTTGACTTTGGTGTAGGAAATTTATGGCCCATAAAGGTACGCACTGTTGACGAATGAGCACTTTTAATGGCTCATTTGCTGAGTGATTTCTACATAATGACAACATAAATCGCTTAATTTCATCTTGGAACCAGTTTCATTGGACATTAAGTGAATTTAATAACCTGGTTACAGATAAGGTGACACAGTCAGAGTTCGCAATCACTTTGTCCAAACATGTATGGTTAAAAGGCCTCAGTATCGAGACTTATGTTAATACAATTTGGTGCTCTCATAAGATCCATGACATGCGATTTCAAAGGTTTCGTTTGTTGTCACCGGTCCAAAATGTTTTTTACAGCTAAGGACAATCTACTTTGTGTACCTCATTTTGTGTTGTTTTCATCTTTAGCATGGTGTAATAGTGTGTTAGTATTGACGTTAATGTTATGTCTTACAATAATCTGGTTGCAAACCCGCCTATGAGTGGCATATCCTTAAGTATGGTGTAAACTTGAAACTTGTTGCTTCTAAACATTTGTGACATTTACTCATCAAAAAATTGTTCAACCAGTTAACAGCTACTTTCTAAAATAATATAGGAATTTGATGTATCGCATACATTCACACAAAAGATGCGAAGCTCGTTTCTTTGTCCAGAATCGAAGTTATACAGAAATTTTGTTTGTTTACCATACAAGACTCAATTACATAGATTTCAAGATCCATTTATTATTTTATTAAACAATGCAAGGTAACGCAGTCTTACACATATTAAGGCTATAAAGATAAAAGATACATGTATGTTGAAAAGCCATGGAAGAAAGTAATTATGAGTAAGTACACTTTACTAACTTATAACCTACTTTTAAAACTATTTCTTTGGTCTGACGTGCTTACTTTATTTTTTGTTCCAAAAAGCTTAATTCCTTCTATACAAAACCTGGTCGATTCCGGCCCAGACGGGACAATTTTCTGACCGATCAATGTTATCAATTAAATTCTTGCACGTATGCTATTGATCATAGTGGATTTTCTGAGGTACGGTCACCCACAGTTAGGTTGGGTTTTATGTCGATGCCAATCGCATAGCCTGACCGAAAGAAAACCGACGAATGCTAATATTTGTCAACAAACATCGACGTGTCTTTCTTCATAACAGTTGCCGTA